>BPLR01017339.1:0-136083 GCA_021605095.1 Caerostris extrusa
TTTTCTGAACTTAATGCTGATTGAATAGCCATATGGCGTGTTGATTAAATCAACCGTTCGATAGAACTCAATGGTTGCAAAAAGAGGAAGGGAAAAAAGAAAAATAGACGAACTTCTAATGACTTCGGCAGGTGATAATGCATTTTTGCGCTGAATTTCTCAACCATTTCTGCAATTCAAGTAATTATCACGTAGATTTCAATTCTCCAAAATGAATATTCAAATGAGAATATCCTACGGTATTATTACTACAAATGTTTTCAATCAACTCGAATCCATCGCTGATGTTCGAAAATTAACTTTCGTTGAATATTCGCCGAAAATATTACCATTTTGCTAAACAGTTCATTCACTTCTCAAGGAAAAACACCCACCATTATTCTTAATGTTACATTTTGCTTTTTTGTTCCTTTATATATATATATATATAAAAAATGCACACACATACATTGTTGCAAATTGTATTACTTTTAAATGTCCCCAATTAGCTGGCAGATCTTTCTGAGAGTAAGATCATTGCAATCCTTAGCGAGTTGTTACCATTTAAATTAAAGAATCGTAATGAAGTTCATTAAAATTAATAGTTTTCGACCAAAACGACTAATGAATATTTATTAACGTTGCTGTATTGCCACTCAAAAAATGCCTGCTCGAATCCGAAACGGAAAGAAAGAAAAAAAAAGAAAAAAGAATTCCACCCTTCCAGAAATCACATTGTTTTCGTTTACGGTAGTTTCCTCTCTTTTGGTACGCGATATAACTAATGACAAACATTCTGAAACCTTTATTCAAACAATGAATTTAAATTCACGGATATTTTTTATTGGTTACGAAGAAGAAGAAGAAGAGTCTCTTGGTTAATGGTCGTCTGATAATTTGATTCCTCAGCTGAATGGAATCTTCTTTCTATCTTCAGCATGTAAAATGAGCATAACTGTCCCACGCTTTCTCAATTGTTTGAGAGAAATTCCTTGTAACGTTTTCTTTCTTTCTTTTTTTTTTTTGTATTAGTTCAATTGTTTAAGAAGAATAAGCCTTTTTTTTTTAGTAAAAAGAAAAAATATATGTATAACGTTCCATTGAAGAGGCTTTGGTCCTTTCTTTAATTATCTTGTTGCGGAAATATCTCTTCTTATACCGGAGAGGAGACTTGTATCTTATATTCTCTCGGGATATTGTTTCAGAATTGTGAAGTTTTCAATAGAGAGAGTGATTTTTAATTTGTTTGAGTTCAAGAAAAGTTTGCATTGTTCTGTTCTCTCAGATTCGTTATTGTTTGCTTTAGTAAAATGTTTTGTTTTTTTTTAAATTTTATGTCAGTATTTTATGCTTCCTGTTTAAATTGTCTCTTGAAGAATAGTTTTAAGTGCTTTGTAAAGAAGCTAATAACACTATGAATAAATGCTTTCCGTAAGTGTCTTTTGTAAAGTTTTAGAAAAACTTTTCTAAATGCTTCTTGTAGAAAATTAAACATTCTAATGAAAAAATTCGCAGTTCTAATTACGTCGATTAAAAAGTTTTTCTCTTTTAAGATATATTGTGATTTTTGTTAGATCTTTTCATTTTCTATTTTCTTTTTTTTTCACTTTAAAATATCATATGAGAGATAAATTAAATTAAATGAAAGATAACAATAAATGTAAAAACTTAAAATATTTTTCTCACTTCTGTTTTTTGAAAAATTCATTTGAAAACAGTATAGAAAAAGGATTTTTTAAATTTTTTAAATTTCTGCAAATATTGCTAAGTACCGAAGAGTACTTGGCGGATCTCCGTAAATAAATTAAATATTTACAGATTTCCTTTTTACTTTGGACTATTTTTTTAATGTATTGATTGTAGTTAATTTTTTTTATATATTTTTAAATTTTTATATTATTTTAGATGGAAAAAATATTTTTAAAAATACAAGTTTTTAAAAAATCAAACTCATATTATCCATGCTATTAAACTATTCTAGCTGTTCAATTTTATTAATTAATATTTAAAATTAAGTGTTTTAAAATAAATATTGACCGGACTCGTAGTCCATTGGCAAAGGTACGTAACTTTAATGCAGGAGCATCTAGGTAAAAATCCTGTGGTGGAATTGTTAGTATAAATGTTTTCAGAAACGCGGAGATTCAATGGCAATGGTGACAATGTGTAAAAAGGAGTCTCGCTTCGGTAGTCAAACTGTCTGGTGGGAGTTTTTTAAGATTTTCTCCCATACGACATACAAAATGCTGGGCAATTATCCCTAAAAATCTTGCTGGAGCACTGTCCTCCCGTCTGTTAAGTTCGGGGAACTATTCCTGAGGATTAAGGAATAGCTCACCCAAGGATTATTAGTGATACTTAAGGCCCGCCAATTTTGTACTCACGATGTTCAAAAACTCAATGATAAAATGTAAATATTTATAAATAAATGTAATGTTTAAAATCTAAAATATTTTATATGAATATAAAACATAATGCTTAAAATTATTTGTTTTGTTATAAATTCCTATATTTGCATAAGTGTGTGTTTTTTTAAAATGTAATTGTGTTTCTATTTCCATTTCTACTTATCGAATAATTTATTTTATATATAAATGCAATGTTTAAGACTTAAAAATACATAAATATAAAACGGATGCTTAAGAAAATTTTTGTTGCAGATTCCTATCTTTGCATCTAATTTTTAAAATAGGATAGTGGATTTTTCTTTTTATTTATTGATTTTAAAAATCAGGACATAATTATCCTTTAATTTGTTTGAAGTCTTATTTGTTTCTCATATATAAGAATTTGCATTCCCCTTTCATATTTTGTATAATATAAGCTCTTGATACAAAGAACTAAAAATATAATGTTTAATCGTTTTTGTTAATATGAAAAAACCTTGAAAACTTTTTCTGTTACATATTGCTTTAAGACATTTATTCTTAATTTACACAATGTACAATTACCTACTTCAAATAGTTATAGCATACAAACCTTCATGTAGTTTTTTCAATATTATCAAAATATTGCAAAGATTTAAGGAATATTATATACAAAAAATAATTTTCAATGGATTTCAAATATCGAAAACGTAAATTTCCGGAAGATATTTTATCTTAACATTTAAACTAAAAATAAAGTGATACTTTTAAACTAGTTCTATAAAATGGATATTAAAACTTTTCTTAAATTAATTACTCACGACAACCTTTTAATTCAGATACATAGGAGACATTTAGTGCAATTTGAATTTAAGCCTAATATAAAAATAGAAACATATCTTATTGAGAACAGAATTAGAACCAAGATTTAAATCTGGAGCCATTTTCTCTAACTACCATCCCAATTGAAAGGGAAGATTTAATTTAAATCATTTATTGAGGGAGATAAATCAACACCAAAAGTGCAATCAACGCGTCCGCAATTATCTCATCCCAGTAGGCGATTGTCAATAGTTTCGTCCGAATCTTGTCGCCGCCATCGATTCAAATAGTTAAATCGAGACGTTTTGATTGAAACCAAATTAAGATTCGAATCGTCTACGGCAACGCAACTCGAAACATGTTTCATTGATGTAACACCCTTCACTTCAGGTAACTACTGGGCAATGCCACCACCCCTCACCACGGCGGAGCGAGACATACCCATGCCCACAAACCCCTTTTCAAAGTGTGTCGATCATTAAGACTTGCGCGTTTGCCGATATTAAATTCTGTGCAAAACGACAATATTGTGTGCAGCCGCTAAAATTCTCCTGGCCCACGATAGCGACGCTGCCACGAAGTTTTGTTCAACGCAGTACATATATGGGTAAAATGCATAACATTTTATTAGCAAAACTCGTCGCTAATGGACTATTTAGAGTTGACGAAGGGAAAATATTTTTCCGACGGAAAATTATTTTACCTCAATTACTTTGCTGTCTCGCCCACTGGAAAAACTGAGGCGCCTGATACAGCAGTTGGTGTTTACGTCAGAGGTAAGTGTGGATATAGGGATGTCTTTTACTCAGTTTGGAATGCTTCTCTCTCCTTAAAGTTTTGCTCAGAAGATAAGGGAATGTTGTCATGATTTCGCCAAGTTTGGCGCTAAGATATTCTCTTTGATAGAAGGACCTAAGATACAATATAATGAAAAAGATTCTCTCTTCGCCAACCAATCGCAGAAATGTATTTATGTGGAAGTATTTCTGCATGGAGAGAATAAATGGTTGCTTGAGTAGTTATACTGTGGTTGTCAGAAATGTGTCGTTAAGTTTTAAGAACTGTACAAGGGGTGAATATTTTGAAATGATTGTGTGCTTTTAAAATAAATGTCGGCACTTATTCTATGGGCTGTATTTTCATGATAGTGGAATACTCTACAAACGATAAATCTTCCTTGTTGAGATTAGATATTTAAGTAACTATTAAACTTTTTGAGATAAGTGATTAACTAGTTATATTTAATATATAAAAGCTTTAGAAATTAAGAAAATTAAAAGATGTCTAAACAATACTAAAGTAATTTTACCAATAGTTACAAATTGGGAAATGTATTATTTTCTTTAATGTAGAAGATTTTAACAGTTAGCTAGCAATTTGAAATTTCCATATTTATCGAATACAATACTAAAATAATACATGTATATAAAAAACAGGGATGTAACGTTGCAGGCCTCCTCACGGTGCAAATATTTTTTTATTTTTTTGCTATTTTTGAAACACTTTGGGCAATGATTTTGAATTTAAATATTTTTTAGTTTAATAATGCTTTAAGGCATTCATTCTTAAAATAATAATAAATAAATAAAGCAGTACGTACGACTGTTTTCTAAAAATGGATATTCAAACTTTCTTAAATTAATTACTCACGACAACATTTTTAATTCAGATGCATACGAGACAGTTTATGCAATTTGTGTTTATGACTAATATAACAATAGAAACATCTGCAGCCGTACCTACGATTTAACTGGTTGCAATTTTCTCTGACTACTATCCCAATTGAAAGGGAAGATTTAATTTAATCATTTATTGGCGGGAGATAAACCAACACCAAAGTGCCAGCGCAATCACCGCAAATCCGCAATTATCTCATCTTAGTAGGCGATAGCTGTTAATAGTTTCCGTCCGAATCTTGTCGCCGCCATCGATTCAAATAGTTAAATCGAGACGTTTTGATTGAAATCCAAATTAAGATTCGCATCGTCTATGGCAACGCAACTCGAAACATGTTTCATTGATGTAACACCCTTCACTTCAGGAACACTGGGCAATGCCCCCCTCACTCACGGCGAATGAGACATACACATACCACAACCCCCTTTTCAAAGTGTCGATCATTAAGACTTGCGTGCGTTTGCCGATTTTAAATTCTGGTGCAAACGACAATATTTGGTGCAGCCAGCGAAAATTCTTGGCCCCGCGAGATAGCGACACTGCCACGAAGTTTTGTTCAACCTGCTGTACATATTTGGGTAAAATGCATAACATTTTATTAGCAAAACTTGTCGCTAATGGACTATTTAGAGTTGACGAAGGGAAAGATTTTTCCGATGGAAAATTATTTTACCCTCAATTACTTTGGAATCTCGCGCGCTGCAAAAATTGAGGCACCTGATACAGCAGTTGGTGTTTACCTCAGAGGTAAGGTATATGGATCTTTTACTCCAATTTTGAATGGTCTCCTCCCTTAAAATTTTGCTCAGAAGATAGGGAATGTTGTCATAAATGATTGAGTAGTTATACTCTGGTTGTCAGAAATGTGTCGTTAAGTTTTAGGAAATGTACAAAGTGATGAATATTTTGAAATGATTGTGTGCATTTAAAATAAAATGTCGGTGCTCACTCTGCGTGTGGTATTTGATGATAGTGGAATAATCTACAACGTGATAAATGATCCTCGTTGAGATTAAATATTTAAGTAATTATTAAACCTTTGAGTTAAATTATTAAATAGTTAATATTTAATCTAAAATGCATTAGAAATTAAGCTTCAAGTAAATTCACAAAAATTTAAATGCTTATGCTTATCTCTTGTTGGTTTGTGGCTAATAATACTTTTTAGATTTTGTATATTTAGCTAGAAAATTGATGATGAAGAATTTTTTTCGTTTTTAAAAATCTTATTAGAATGCTAAAAAATTTTGAAATCGAAAAGTTTATTTCATTCTTTTAAAATTCTTTTTTACTAGTGGGGATTAGCATAAAATGGTTAAAAGGAATATGATAAACAAAAAGTTTTTCTGAACTTAATGCTGATTGAATAGCCATATGGCGTTGATTAAACTAAATGGTTGCAAAAGAAGAAAATAAATAAATACACGAACTTCTAATGACTTGCTCTCGATGCGGGCCACAGCTTTCGTTTTCGGCGGTTTCCATTCTCTTAAGTGGTGCCATGAATGTTTGTAGTGTTTCAGAATCCACTTTTAAACCGTAACACCTGGTCTAAATGAGTGTAGGGTGTTGGACTTAAGACTATCAACTCTTAACTCGCAAAAGAAAACATCTCCTGTCTCGAAATTATGCAATAAGGTGACGGCTTTTGGCCCACCGTGGGGGCTGGTAATGACGCTGAAATAGTATTAAAGAAACTTGTAAATAATCATAGACAACATTAAAATATATCTTAAACAAAAACCACGTTAAACACAATTTTCCAGCATAAAAACTTGTGCATAAATTTTTCACTGATTTTCGATTATTTATACTTCATATTCATTAGTAATTGAAACCCTTCTGATATCAGAATTAAAAAAAAAAATACTTCACATATTTTCATACTAAAAGAAGAAAAACTATTTCTTACATCTGCATAATATAAAAACATAAACACCTTTAAATAATCTATAAAAAGTTGAAAGTTGACAAGTTTGAAACAATCTTAAAACTTATATCCTGTTGGTTTGTGGCTAATAAATAATTTTTTTTAGATTTTGCAAATTTGACTGAAAAATTGATGATGAAGAAATCATATCAAATAATCCACCCTTTGTTTTTGTTTAAAAAAAAAAAATAGAATGCTAAAAGTTAGAAACCGAAAAGTATATTTTCCTTCTTTAAAATTCCATTCTGCTAATCGGCATTAGCATGAAAGGTTAAAATGGAATATGATAAACAAAAGCTTTTCTGAACTTAATGCTGATTGAATAGCCATATGGCGTGTTGATTAAATCAACCGTTCGATAAAACTAAATAGTTGCAAAAAGAAAAAAAAAAAAAAAAAGAAATAGACGAACTTCTAATGACTTGCAGATAACTCATTTTTGGTGCCGAATTTTCTTCACCATTTCTGCAATCCAGTTATCACGCGATTTCACTTCTCCAAAATGAATATTCAAATGAGAATATCCTACGGTATTATTACTGCAACTGTTTTCAATCAACTCAGGGCACTTCCATCGCTGATGTTCGAAAATTAACTTTTCGTTGAAGATTCGCCGAAAATATTATCATTTTGCTAAACAGCCTATCTACTTCCTCAAGAAAAAAAAAAATGCCACCATTGTTTAATGTTTTTTTTTTTTTTTTTGCTTTTTTTCCTTTATATATATATATACATACACGTACATTGTTGCAAATTGTATTACTTTTAAATGTCCCCCTAATTAGCTGGCAGATCTTCTGAGAGTAAGATCATTACAATCCTTAGCGAGTTGTTACCATTTTAATTAGAGAATCGTAATGAAGTTCATTAAAATTAATAGTTTTCGACCAAAAAGACTAATGAATATTTATTAACGTTTCTGTATTTGCCGATTAAAAAATGCCTGTTCGAATCCGAAACGGGAAAGAAAAAAAAAAATGAAAAATAATTCCACCCTTCAAGAAATCACATTGTTTTCGTGTACGGTAGCTTCTTTTATTTCCTTTAAATGATATAACTAATGACAAACATTCGAAACCTTTATTCAAACAATGAATTTAAATTCACGGATATTTTTTTTTTTTGGTAACGAAGAAGAAGAAGAAGAGTTCTTTGTTAATGGTCGTCTGGATAATTTGATTCCTTTGTGACTGGATGGAATCTTCTCTCTATCTTCAGCATGTAAATGAGCATAACTGTCCCACGCTTTTCTCAATTGTTCGAGAGAAATTCCTTGTAACGTTTTCTTTCTTTTTTTGTATTAGTTCAATTGTTTAAAAAGAATTAAGCTCTTTAGGAAAGAAAAAAAATATGTATAACGTATAACGTTCCATTGAAGAGTCTTTGGTTCTTTCACTATCTTTGGTACGGAAAACTCTTCTTTAGTATAATGAGAGAAGATTTGTATCTTATATTCTCTTGGGATATTGTTTCAGAATTGTGAAGTTTTCAATAGAGGAGTGTTTTTTAATTTGTTTTTTTAAGTTCAAGAAAGTTTGCAAGTTCTGTTCTCTTAGATTCGTTATTGTTTGCTTTAGTAAAGTAGTTTTGTTTTTGTTTAATTTTTCTGTCAGTATTGTATGCTTCCTGTTAAATTGTCTCTTTGATGAAAAGTTGAAGTGCTTTGTAAAGAAACTACTAACTCTATGAATAAATGCTTATAATAAATCAGCTGTTTTTGAATGGTTTTTAAAAATAAAGTTTGAGAAAAATTTTTATAAAATACTTGATGTAAAAAATTAAACATTCTAACGCAAAAAGTTGCAGTTCCAATCATGTCGATTAAAAAGTTTTACTGTTTAATTATTATTGAGATTTTTGATAAATCTTTTTTTTCTTTCATTTTTAGAATATCATATGAAAGATAATAAATGAAAATAAATGAAATATAACAATTAACATAAAACTTTAAAATCTTTTCTCACTTTTTTTTTGAAAAATTCATTGGAAACTTTCATTTTAAACTGTATTATTTCAAATGGGAAAACGGATTTATTAAAAGATTCATGGATATGGCAATATTTATAAAAATTATTTTTAAATTTTTATAAATATTGCAAGTAACCAAAGAGTACCTGGCGAATTTTCTTTAAATAAAGTAAATGCTTATAGATTCCCCTTATTTATGGACTTTTTCTTAATGTAATAATTTGCAATTAATTCGTTATTTGCCAGAAAAATCTACTATTAGCTTAGGTGGAAAAAAAGGTTTTTAGAAATACAAGTGTTTGAAAAAAATCAAAGTTTTATTCATATTATTAATGGTATTAAACGATTCTTGCTGTTAAATTTTTATAATTCATTAATAAGTTTTCATTTCATTAATTAATATTTGAAAATAAGCGTTTTAAAGTGAATATCACCTCATGCGTAGCATTCGTGCAGGAATGTCTAGGGTTAAAACCTATGGTGGCATTGTTCTTGTCACTGTTATCAAAAGCAAGGAGTTTCGATGGCGATTGTGAAAATGCGTAAAAAAGCGTTTTATATCGATAGTCAGGTAGCTTGGGGAGACTTTTCGGTGTTTTTCTATATACAAATGAGGGGAGTTATAATTAAAAGTCTTTCCGGAAAGCATTGTCCTCCTGTCTTCCCCAGTTTGGTGAACTTAATCCTGAGAGCATATAAGTGGTACTTGAGCCCCACCAACGTTGCACTCACAAAAAGAAAAAAAAAGAGAGAGAAAAGAGAATATTTTAAACATAAAATATAAATATTTATATGTAAATGTAATGTTTAAAACTTAAATATATAAATATAAAACATGATGCTTAAAGATAATTTTTTTTATTGCAGATTCCTATCTTTGCATTTTATTTTAAAAATGGGATAGTGGAGGACTTTTCTCATTTATTTATTTTAGAAATCAGGAAATATTTATCCATTAATTTGTTTGAAGACATTTGTTTTTCATATATAAAAAATTGTGTTTCATTTTCTTATTTCGCAAAATATAAACACTTGATACAATAAACTAAAATATAAAATAATATTTAATTTTTTTGTTGTGATGCAAAAAACTTTTTATCAATCATTTTTAATTTAAAGATTTTTCTGTTTAATAAATCTTTAGACTTTTATTCTTAATATACATAACAAATTTCAAAAAGTTTTAGTGTTCAAAATTTCATGCAATTCTTTAATATTTTTATCGAATTATTACAGTGAATCAAAGAATATTATATACAAAAATTAATTCTCAAGGGCTTTTAAAGATCTCATCTTAACATTTTCAAAAAAAAAAATAAAGAAGCTATGTCAACTAGTTTTTATAAAATAGATATTAAACCTTTCTTAAACTAATTATTCACGGTGCCATTTTTTATTCAGATAAATAAGAGACAGTTTATGCAAATTGTGTTTATGGCTAACATAACAACAGAAACAGCTGTATTGTGAGCAGAATTAGAACGTAAGATTTAAATCTTGGGCCATTTTCTCTAACTACTATCCCAATTGAAAGGGAAGATTTAATTTAAATAATTTATCGGAGGGAGATGAATCAACACTCAAAGTGCCAGTGCAATCACCGCATCCGCAATTATCTCATCCTAGTAGGCGATTGCTGTCAATAGTTTCGTCCGAATCTTGTCGCCGCCATCGATTCAAATAGTTAAATCGAGACGTTTTGATTGAAATCCAAATTAAGATTCAAATCGTCTGTGGCAACGAAACTCGAAACATGTTTCATTGATGTCACACCCTTCACTTCAGGTAAACTGGGCAATGCCACCTCCCCCTCACTCACGGTGGAGCAAGACATACCCATACCACAACCCCCCTTTCAAAGCGTCGATCATTAAGACTTACGCGTTTGCCAATATTAAATTCTAGTGCTAAACGACAATATTGCGTGCAGCCAGCGAAAATTCTGGCCCGCGAGATAGCGACGCTGCCACGAAGTTTTGTTCAACGCGCTGTACATATATGGGTAAAATGCATAACATTTTATTAGCAAAACTCGTCGCTAATGGACTATTTAGAGTTGTCGAAGTGAAAGATTTTCCCATGGAAAATTTTTTTATTCTCAATTACTTTGCTATCTCTCCCGCCGGAAAATCGAGGCACCTGATACAGCAGTTGGTGTTTACGTCAGAGGTAAGGGGTATGGGAGGTCTTTTACTTCAGTTTGGAATGCTCACCTCTTAAAGTTTTCCTCAGAAGATAAAGGAATGTTGTCATCGATTTTACAAAGTTTGGAACTAAGATCCTCTTTTGATAGAAGGACCTAAGATACTAGATAATGAAAAGATTCTCTCCGCGCCAAGCAATCGTCCTAGTATCGCAGAAATGTATCTGTGTTGGAAGTATTTCGTATGGAGATAATAAATGGCTGCTTGAGTAGTTATACTCTGGTTGTGAGAAATGTGTCGTTAAGTTTTAGGAACTGTACAAGGAGAGAATATTTCGAAATGATTGTGTGCTTTTAAAATAAAATGCCGATACTTATTCTGCGTGTGGTATTTTGATGATAGTGGAATACCTTACAATCTTTAAAAAGGGTCTTGGATCGACAGTGTGGATCGATCGTAGTGTGAATTTTAAAGGTTTTCTCCCATACAACACACAAATTATGGGCAGTTATCTGAAAAAGCACTGTTCTCCCCTCTTCACCATTTCGGGGGAGGGTACATGAATGGTGCCTGAGGCCCATCGGTTACACTCACACAAAGAAAATAGTTTAAAAATAAATGTGCAAAAGCTCTATGATAACATGCAAATACTTATAGATAAATGTTATGATTAACTCTTAAACATATATATGGATATGAAACATAATGTTTGAAAATTATTATTGTTATTATTATTTTTTTTGTGACAGATTCCTGTATTTGCATACGTGTGTTTTATTTAACAAGGGTTAGTGTTATTTATTCCGTTTCGACCTATCTCATAATTTTTAAAAATGTATTAATATTAATAATAATATAAATGCATTAATATTTCTTGTCATTTCCTGATCTTAGGTATCGGGAAATAGTTATCTCTTAATTTGTCTTGTTTGTTTCTCATATAAAAAAAAAAGTTGTGTCCCATTTCCTTACTTTGCAAAATGTAAGCGTTTTGATACAATACTCTAAAATATAAAATAATGCTTAGTTTCTTTCTTTCTAAATTTTTTTATTATTATTATTATTATTATTATTATGATAAAAACTTTTTGGCAATAATTTTTGATTTAAAGATTTTTCTGTTTAACAATGATTTAGACTATTATTCTTAAGTTACATAATGTACAATTACCTACTTCAAATAGTTATAGTATTCAAAATTTCATATAATTAATAATTTCATTAAATCACTATAATATTTTTATCAAAATATTATAGAGATTTAAGGAATATTATATACAAAAATTAATTTTCAAGGGATTTCACAGATAAAAAAGATACATTTCTGGAAGAAATTTTATCTTAACATTTTCATAATAAAAAAAGTAGTAAAATCAACTATTTTCTATAAAATGGATATTAAACTTTTCTTAAATTAATTACTCACAACGACATTTTTAATTCAGATACATAACAGACAGTTTTTTGCAATTTAATTTTAAGCCTAATATAACAATAGAAACATCTGTATTATGAGCAAAATTAGAACCAATGGCCCAATCTGGGGCCATTTTCTCTAACTACTATCCCAATTGAAAGGGAAGATTTAATTTAAATCATTTATTGGAGGGAGATTAATCAACACTCAAAGTGCCAGCGCAATCACCGCATCCGCAATTATCTCATCTTAGTAGGCGATTGCTGTCAATAGTTTCGCCCGAATCTTGTCGTCGACATCGATTCAAATAGTTAAATCGAGAAGTTTTGATTGAAATCCGAATTAAGATTCAAATCGACTATGGCAACGAAACTCGAAACATGTTTCATTGATGTAAAAATGAAAATGTCGTTGTGAGTAATTAATTTAAGAAAAGTTTAATATCCATTTTTATAGAAAATAGTTGATTTTACTACTTTTTTTATTATGAAAATGTTAAGATAAAATTTCTTCCAGAAATGTATCTTTTTTTATCTGTGAAATCCCTTGAAAATTAATTTTTGTATATAATATTCCTTAAATCTCAATAATATTTTGATAAAAATATTATAGAGATTTAATGAAATTATTAATTATATGAAATTTTCACTACAGGTAGACTGGGCAATGCCACCCCCCTCACTTACGGTGGAGCGAGACAAACCCATACCATAACCCCCTCCCCCACCCCTTTTTCAAAGTGTCCATCATTAAGACTTGCGCGTTTGCCGATATTAAATTCTAGTGCAAAACGACAATATTGAGTGCAGCCAGCGAAATTTCTGGCCGGCGAGATAGCATCGCTGCCACCAAGTTTTGTTCAATGTGCGGTGTATATATGGGTAAAATGCATAACATTTTATTAGAAAAACTCGTCGCTAATGGACTATTTAGAGTTGACGAATGAAAGATTTTCCGATGGAAAATTATTTTACCCTTAATTACTTTGCTGTCTCGCCCGCTGGAAAATTAAGGAACCTGATACAGCAGTTGGTGTTTACGTCAGAGGTAAGGGGTACAGGGGTCTTTTACTCCAGTTTGGAATGCTCTCCTCCTTAAAGGTTTGCTCAGAAGATAAGGGAATGTTGTCATCGATTTTAGCAAGTTTGGCGCTATGATCCTCTTTCGATAGAAGGACCTAAGATAGATAATGAAAAGATTCTCTCCCCGCCAACCAATCGTCCTAGTATCGCAGAAATGTATCTGTGTGGGAAGTACTTCGTATGGAAAGAATAAATGGTAGCTTGAGTAGCTATACTCTGATTAACAGAAATGTGTCTTTAAGTTTTAGGAAAGGAACAAGTGGTGAATATTTTGAAATGATTGTGTGTATTTAATATAAAATGTCGGTACTTATTCTGCGTGTGGTATTTCGATGATAGTGGAATACTCTATAACGATAAATGGTCCTTGTTGTGATTAAATGTTTATGCAATTATTAAACGTTTGAGCTAAATTATTAAATAGTTAATATTCAATCAAAAGCATTAGAGATTAAGTTTTAAGTAAAATTCTCAAAAATTTAATTGCTTATGCTTATGTCTTGATGGTTTGTGGGTAATAATACATCTTTAAATTTTTTCAAATTTAATTAGAATATTGATGATAATTTTTTTTTTAAATCTTAATATAATGCTAAAAAATTTTGAAATCGGAAAGAAATAGAAGAACTTCTAATGACTTGCAGATAATGCATTTTGGTGCCGAATTTTCTCAACCATTTCTGCAATCTTGCCAGTTATCACGCGATTTCAATTCTCCAAAATGAATATTCCAACTGAGAATATCCGACGGTATTATTACTGCAAATGTTTTCAATCAACTCAGGGACTTCCATCGCTGATGTTCGAAAATTAACTTTTCGTTGAGGATTCGCCGAAAATATTACCATTTTGCTAAACAGCCTATCTTTTCTCCAGGAAAAAAATCCCCACCATTATTCTAATGTTTCTTTTTGCTTTTTTTCTTCCTTTATATATATATATACATACACGTACATTGTTGCAAATTGTATTACTTTTAAATGTCCCGTAATTAGCTGGCAGATCTTAAAGATAATAAAGTTAAATTTCTGAAAAAAATTTTATCTCAACAATTTCAAAATAAAAAAAATAAATAAAATGATATTTTAAACTATTTTCTATAAAATGGATATTAAATATTTTCTTAAATTAAATAATTATGATGATATTTTTAATTTAATTCACATACATAAGAGACAGTTCGTGCATTATGAATTTAAGCCTAATATAACAATAGAAACAGCTGTATTGTGAGCAGTAATAGAACCTAAGATTTAAATCCGGGGCCATTTTCTCTAACTACTATCCCAATTGAAAGGGAAGATTTAATTTAAATCATTTATTGGAGGGAGATAAATCAACACTCAAAGTGCCAGCGCAATCACCGCATCCGCAATTATCTCATCTTAGTAGGCGATTGCTGTCAATAGTTTCGTCTGAATCTTGTCGCAGGCGTCGATTCAAATAGTTAAATCGAGACGTTTTGATTGAAATCCAAATTTAGATTCGAATCGTCTATGGCAACGAAACTCGAAACATGTTTCAGTGATATAACACCCTTCACTTCAGGTAAACTAGGAAATGCCAGCCCCCTCACTCACGGTGGAGCGAGACATACCCATACCACATCCCCCTGTTCAAAGTGTCAATCAGTAAAACTTGCGCGTTTGCCGATATTAAATTCTAGTGCAAAACGACAATATTGCGCGCAGCCAGCGAAAATTCTGGCCCGCGAGATAGCGACGCTGCCACGAAGTTTTTGTTCAACGCGCGGTACATATATGGGTAAAATGCATAACATTTTATTAGCAAAAACTCGTCGCTAATGGACTATTTAGAGTTGACGAAGGGAAAAGATTTTTCCAATGGAAAATTATTTTACCCTATTACCTTGCTGTCGCGCCCGCAGGAAAATTAAGGCACCTGATACAGCAGTTGGTGTTTACATCTGAGGTAAGGGGTATAGGGAGTCCTTTTACTTCAGTTTGGAATGCTCTCCTCCTTAAAGCTTTACTCAGAAGATAAGGGAAAGTTGTCATCGATTTTACCAAGTTTGGCGCTAAGATCCTCTTTTGATAGAAGGACCTAAGATAGATAATGAAAAGATTCTCTCCCGCCAAGCAATCGTCGTAATATCGCAGAAATGTATCTGTGTGGGAAGTATTTTGTATGGAGAGAATAAATGGTTGCCTGATAGTTGCTCTCGTTGTCAGAAATGCGTCGTTAAGTTTTAGAAAGGTACAAGCGGTGAATATTTGAAATGATTGTGTGCTTTTAAAGTAAAATGTCGGTACTTATTCTGCGTGTGGTATTTCAAGATAGTGGTATACGCTACAAAGATAAATTGTGCTTGTTGTGATTAAATGTTTAAGTAATATTAAGCTTTTGACTTAATTAAGCTTTTTGATTAAATTGCTAATACCATACATAGTTATTTAATCTAAAAGCATTAGAAATAAAGTGTTAAGTAAAATTCAAATAATTTAAATGCTTATGCATATCTCTTGTTGGTTTGTGGCTAATAATACTTTTTTTTTTTTTTTTATTTTGCATATTTAGCTAGAAAATTGATGATGAGCAAAAAAAAAAAAAATAAAATCCACATTTTTTTTTTTTTTTTTTTTTAAGTTTTTTTAATGGAATGCTAAAAAGGTGGAAATCGAAAATTTTATTTTCCTTCTTTAAAATTCTTTTTCGGCTAATGGGCATTAGCATAAATGGCTAAAATGGAACCTGATAAACAAAAAGCTTTTCTGAACTTAATGTTGATTGAATAGCCATATGGCGTGTTGATTAAATCAACCGTTGGATAGAAGTAAATGGTTACAAAAGAGGAAGGGGGAAAAAAAGAAAAGAAATTGACAGTACAATGTTTGCATATTTAAGTAATTTGTTTTACAAAACAATTTATGCTTGTGTCGATTTATTTATTAGTTTATTAAGATTTTCTAAATTCTATAATAATTGATTTGATGAATATTCCTTCAGCTCTCTGATTTGTATAATCTCATATGTAGTGCTTATTGTATCATATTGCTTTTAATTTTTGTCTCTAAAATCTCTTAAATCTCTTAATTCTTCTTCAATTTTTTAAATTTTTGACATTTAGTTCAGTTCTTGTATGAATTTTCCCCATTGTTCAGCTTCTGTTCCTCCAAAAGTGAATTATGCAAAATTTTCCCGCCTCCATCGTGCGTCCTTTCCTTTCACCCGCATCATTCCCAAACTGTATAGGGGCAACTCAGCTCTAGGCACAGTGATGTGGTGTGGTGTAGTAGTAGTAGTAGTAGTAATGGCTTGCAGATAATGAATCTTTGGTGCCGAATTTTTTTCAACCATTTCTGAAACTTGCCAGTTATCACGCGATTTCAATTCTCCAAAATGAATATTCAAATGAGAATATCCTACGGTATTATTACTGCAAATGTTTCCAATCAAGTCAGGGACTTCCATCGCTGATGTTCGAAAATTAACTTTTCGTTGAAGATTCGCCGAAAATATTACCATTTTTGCTAAACAGCCTATCTACTTCTCAAGAAAAAAACACCCAACCACTATTCTACTGTTTCTTTTTGCTTTTTTTCTTCTTTATATATATATAACGTACATGCACACACATACATTGTTGCAAATTGTATTACTTTTAAATGTCCCCTAATTAGCTGGCAGATCTTCTGAGAGTAAGATCATTGCAGTCCTTAGCGAGTTGTTACCATTTTAATTAGAGAATCGTAATGAAGTTCATTAAAATTAATAGTTTTCGACCAGAACGACTAATGAATATTTATTAACGTTGCTGTATTGCCGATTAAAAAATGTCTTCTCGAATACGAAAACGGGAAAGAAAAAGAATTCCACCCTGCAAGAAATCACATTGTTTTCGTTTACGGTAGCTTCTTTTATTTCCTTTAAATGATATAACTAATGACAAACATTCGAAACCTTTATTCAAACAATGAATTTAAAATCTCGGATATTTTTTATTTTTATTTTTTTTTTTGTTACGAAGAAGAAGAAGAGTTCTTTGTTAATAGTCGTCTGGATAATTTGATTCCTTTGTGGCTGGATGGAATCTTCTTTCTATCTTCAGCATGTAAATGAGCATAACTGTCCCACGCTTTTTGAATTGTTCGAGAGAAATTCCTTGTAACGTTTTCTTTCTTCTTTTTTTTTTGTATTAGTTCAATTGTTTAAGAAGAATTAAGCTCTTTAGTAAAGGAAAAAAATATGTGTAACGTTCCATTGAAGAGGCTATGGTTCTTTCACCATCTTTGTTACGGAAATATCTCTTCTTATACCGGAGAGAAGATTATGTTATATTGTCTTGGGATAGTGCTTCTGAATTGTGAAGTTTTCAATAGGGGTGTGATTTTTAATTTGTTTTTAATTCAAGAAAGTTTGCAAGTTCTGTTCTCTTAGATTCGTTACTATTTGCGTCAGTAAAATAGTTTTTTTTTTAATTTTCATGTCAGTATTGTATGCTTCCTGTTAAATTTTCTCCTTGAAGAAAAGTTTTAAGTGCTTTGTAAAGAAGCTAATAACTGTACGAATAAATGCTTATAAATCAGTTATTTCTGAAGATTTTTATTTTTTAAATAAAGTTTCAGAAAAGTTGTATAAAATGCTTGATGTAAAAAATTAAACATTCTAACGAAAAAAATTCGCAGTTCTAACTATGTCGATTAAAAGGTTTTCCTCCTTAAGGATTATTGAGATTTTTGATAAATCTTTTTCTCTCATTTTTAGAATATCATATGAAAGATAACAAATGAAATTAAATGAAATATAACAATAAACATAAAACTTTTCCTGTAAACATCTTTCTGACCTTTTTTTTGAAAAATGCATTTTAAACTTAAATTTTAAAATGTATTATTGCTGTATAGAAAAACGAATTTATTAAAAATTCATGGAAATGGCAATATATATAAAAATTATTTTAAACTTTTATAAATATTGCCATTAACCGAAAAGTGCATGGTGAATTTTCTGTAAATAAAAGTAACTGCTTAGAGGTTTCCCTTACTTATGGACTATTTTCTAAATGTATAGAAGTTCTTAATGTATAATGTTGTAGTTAATTTTTTATTTGCATAGAAATATTTATTAGTTTTACATGTACTATAGTACTACTATACTATTGTTCTAAACTATACAAGCGTTCAAAAAAAAATTCAAAAGTTTTACTCCTATTATTCATGGTATTAAAGCATTCTTGCTGTTGTCTTTTAGGCTTTTTAAAATAAATATTGACCCAACTCGGGGCCCATTGGCAACGTGCGTAGCTGCAGTGCATGAGAGTCTAGTTTAAAATCCTCTGGCTGCATTGTTCTTGTTCCTTCTTTCAGACACGAGGAAATTCGATGGCGATTATGACAATGTGTAAAATCAATGTGTACTATCAATGTGTCTCGCATTGATAGTTAGGCTGTATGGGGAAATTTCAAATTTTCACCCATTCGACACACAAATACTGGGCAGTTCCTCCGCTCTTCATCAGTTCTGGGAGTTATTCGTGGAGTGATACTTAAGGCCCTCCAATGTTACACTAACAAAAATAAATATTTCAAAAACAAATGTGCACAAAGTCAATGATAAAATGGAAAAATATATATATATATATATATATATATATATAATTATTATTGCTACTGATTCCAATCATCGCATAAGTGAATTTATTTTAAAATTCACAGTAAATATTTTTTCTCATTGTTGATTTTAAAGATCAGGTAATAATTATTTTTATTTGTTTGAAATCTTATTTTTTTCTCATATATAGTGTCACATTTTCTTATTTCTCAAAATATAAGCGTTGATAAAATAAAATAAAATGTAAAATCATGTTTATTTTTTGTTATTATAAAAGCTTTTGGCAATGATTTTTGATTTAAAGATTTATCTGTTTAATAATGCTGTCAGACATTTATTCTCAAAATAAAAATAAAAAATAAAGCAGCATGCGCAACTGGTTTGCTATAAAATGAATATTAAAATTTTTCTTAAATAAATTATTCGTGATGATCTTATTAATTGAGATGCATAAGAGACAGTTTACGCAATTTGTGTTTTAGCTTAATATAACAATAGAAACATCAGTATTGTGAGCAGAATTAGAACCTAAGTTTTAAATCTGGGGACATATTCTCCAAATACCATCCCAATTGAAAGGGAAGATTTAGTTTAAATCATTTATAGGAGGGAGATAAATCAACACTCAAAGTGCCAGCGCAATCACCGCATCCGCAATTATCTCATCTTAGCAGGCGATTGCTGTCAATAGTTTCATCCGAATCTTGTCGCCGCCATTGATTCAAATAGTTAAATCGAGACGTTTTGATTGAAATCCAAATTAAGATTCGAATCGTCTATGGCAACGAAACTCGAAACATGTTTCATTGATGTAACACCCTTCACTTCAGGTAAACTAGGAAATGCCAGCCCCCTCACTCACGGCGGAGCGAGACATACCCATACCACAACCCCCTTTTCAAAGTGTCGATCATTAAGACTTGCGCGTTTGCCGATATTAAATTCTGGGGCAAAACGACAATATTGCGTGCAGCCAGCGAAAATTCTGGCCCGCGAGATAGCGACGCTGCCACAAAGTTTTGTTCAACCTGCAGTGCATTTATGGGTAAAATGCATGACATTTTATTAGCAAAACTCGTCGCTAATGGACTATTTAGAGTGGACGAAGGGAAAAGATTTTTCCGATGGAAAATTATTTTACCCTCAATAACTTTTGCTGTCTCGCCCGCTGGAAAATTGATGCACCTGATACAGCAGTTGGTGTTTATGTCAGAGTTAAGGGGTATAGGGATGTCTTTTACTCCAGTTTGGAATGCTCTCCTCCTTAAAGTTTAGCTCAGAAGGTAAGTGAATGTTGTCATCGATTTCGCCAAGTTTGGCGCTAAGATCCTCTTTTGATAGAAGGACCTAAGATGCAAGATAATAAAAAAAATTCTCTCCATGCCAAGCAATCGTACTAGTATCGCTGAAATGTATCTGTGTGGGAAGTATTTCGTATGGGAGAATAAATGTTTGCTTGAGTAGTTATACTCTGGTTGTCAGAAATGTGTCATTAAGTTTTAGGAGCTGGACATGTGGTGAATATTTTGAAATGGTTGTGTGCATTTAAAATAAAATGTCGGTACTTATTCTGCGTGTGGTATTTTGATGATAGTGGAATACTCTGCAACGATAAATGGTCCTTGTTGTGATTAAATGTTTAAGTAATAATTAAACTTTTGAGGTAAATGATTAAATATTTAATATCTAAAAGCATTAGAAATTAAGTATTAATAAAATTCACAAAAATTTAAATGCTTATGCTTATCTCTTGTTAGTCTGTGGCTAATAATACTTTTTTAGATTTTGCAAATTTAACTAGAAAATTGATGATGAAGAAATCAAATCATATAATCCACCCTTTTTTTTGTTTGGAAAAAAAAAATTTTTTTTCGTTTTTAAATAAAGTTAGAAATCGAAAAGTTTATTTTCCTTCTTTAAAATTCCTTTCTGCTAATGGGCATTAGCATAAAGGTTAAAATGGAATATGATAAACAAAAGCTTTTCTGAAGTTAATGCTGATTGAATAGCAATATGGTTTGTTGATTAAGTCAGACGCTCGATAAATTTAAATGGTTGCAAAAAGAGGAAGGGAAAAAAAAAGAAATAGACGAACTTCTAATGATCTACAGATAATGCATATTTGGTGCCGAATTTTCTTACCCATTTTCTGCAATCTTGCCAGTTATCACGCGATTTCAATTCTCCAAAATGAATATTCAAATGAGAATATCCTACGGTATTATTACTGCAAATGTTTTCAATCAACTCAGGGACTTCCATCGCTGATGTTCGAAAATTATCTTTTCGTTGAAGATTCGCCGAAAATATTACCATTTTGCTGAACAGCCTATCTACTTCTCAAGGAAAAAAACACCCTTCCATTATTCTAATATTTCTTTTTTTTTTGCTTTTTTTTCCTTATATATATATATATATAAAATACACGCACACACATAAATCGTTGCAAATTGTATTACTTTTAAATGTCCCTTAATTAGCTGGCAGATCTTCTGAGAGTAAGATCATTGCAATCCTTAGCGAGTTGTTACCATTTTAATTAGAGAATCGTAATGAAGTTCATTAAAATTAATAGTTTTCGACCAAAAAGACTAATGAATATTTATTAACGTTGCTGTACTGCCGATTAAAAATGCCTGCTCGAAACGGGAAAGAAAAAAAAAAGAAATCTACCCTTCAAGAAATCACATTGTTTTCGTTTACGGTAGCTTCTTTTTTATTTCCTTGAAATGATATAACTAATGACAAACATTCGAAACCTTTATTCAAACAATGAATTTAAATTCACGGATATTTTTTTTTTCCTTACGAAGAAGAACAAGAAGAAGAGTTCTTTGTTAATGGTCGTCTGGATAATTTGATTCCTTTGTGCTGGATGGAATCTTCTTTCTATCTTCAGCATGTAAATGAGCATAACTGTCCCACGCTTTCTCAATTGTTCGAGAGAAATTCCTTGTAACGTTTTCTTTCTTTTTTTTTGTATTAGTTCAATTGTTTAAGAAGAATTAAGCTCTTTAGTAAAGAAAAACGATGCATAACGTTCTATTGAAGAGGCTTTGGTTCTTTCACTATATTTGTTACGGAAATACCTCTTCTTATACACGGAGAAAAGATTTGTATCTCATATTCTCTTGGGATATTGTTTCAGAATTGTGAAGTTTTCAATAGAGGAGTGATTTTTAATTTGTTTTAAGTTCAAGAAAGTTTGCAAGTTCTGTTCTCTTAGATTCGTTATTGTTTGCTTTAGTAAAATAGTTTTATTTTTTTAATGTCAGTATTGTATGCTTCCTGTTTTAAATTGTCTCTTTGAAGAATAGTTTTAATTTTTTTGTAAAGAAACTAACTCTATGAATAAATGCTTATAAATCAGCTCTTTCTGAAGTTTTTTTTTTTTAAATAAAGTTTCAGAAAAAGTTTTATAAAATGCATGCTGTAAAAAATTAAGTATTCTAACGAAAAAAATTGTAGTTCTTAGTATGACCAATTTTTTTTTTTCATTTCTAGAATATCATTAATTTTTTAGTGATAAAGAATGAAGTATTAGACAAATGAAGGATAAAAATAAATATAAAATTTAAAAATCTTTTCTCCTTTCCTTTTTTATGAAAAATTCATTTGAAACTTACATTTTAAACTGTATTATTTGCTGTATAGGAAAATGGATTTCTTTAAAGTTGACAAATTTTTATAATTATTGCAATTATTAAAGAGTAACTTTCGAATTTTCTTTAAAAAAAGTAAATGCTTATAGATTTCAATTTACTTATGGACAATTTTCTTAATGTATTGATTCAGTTAATTTTTTAATTGTCAGAAAACATCTGCTGTTAGTTAATATGGGAAAAAATTGTTTTTTGAAAATTTTAAAAAAGTTTTAAAAAAGATTTAAAAAGTTTTTACTGATATTATTCATTGTATTAAACTATTCTTGTTCTTCTATTTTGTAATTCACTAATACCTTTCATTTTATTAATAAGTATTGGAAAATAAGCATTTAAAAAATATATCGCCCGACTGGTGGCCCATTGACAAAGTAATGTAGCTGGCGTGAGGAGCTACTAGGCAAAATCCTCTTACTACATTGTTCTTGTCACTGCTTTCAGAAACGAGGAGCTTCGATGGCGATTGTGACAACGTAAAAACGTCTATATCGGTAGTCTGGTTACCTGGTGAGAATTTTCAGAGTTTTTCTATACAAATGCAATGAGCTACCCTTAAAAGTCTTTCCAGAAAACACTTTCCTCCCTCTTCATCAGTTTGCCAAGTTATTCGTGAAGACATAAAAGGGTATTTGAGGCCCATCAATGTTACATTCACAAAAAAAAAAAAATTAAAAATAAATCTGCAAAAATTCAATAATAAAATGTAAATATTTTTATGTAAATATAATTTTTAAAATTTAAATGTATGAATATAAAACATATTGCTTGAAAATTATTTTTTTTTGTTGCCGATTCTTATCTTTGCATTTAATTTAAAAAAATGGGATAGTGGGTATTTCTTCTCATCAAGAAATAGTTATCTGATAGTTATTAGGTAAATTTCTGGAAGAAATTTTATCCTAATATTTTCAAAATAAAAAATTATAGTATTACGGTCAACTATTTTCTGTAAAATGAACATTAAAACTTTTCTTGAATTAATTATTCACGATGACATTTTTAATTCAGATACATAAGAGACAGTTATGCAATTTGTGTTTATGACTAACATAACAATAAAAACAGCTGTATTGTGGGCAGAACTGCAACATAAAATTTAAATCCAGGGCCATTTCCTCTAACTACCATCCCAATTGAAAGGAAGATTTAATTTAAATCATTTATTGGAGGAGATAAATCAACAGTCAAAGTGTCAGGGCAATCACCATATCCGCAATTATCTCATCTTAGTAGGCGATTGCTGTCAATAGTTTCGTTTGAATCTTGTCGCCGCCATCGATTCAAATAGTTAAATCGAGACGTTTTGATTGAAATCCAAATTAAGATTCGAATCGTCTGCGGCAACGAAACTCGAAACATGTTTCATTGATGTCACACCCTTCACTTCAGGTAGACTGTGCAATGCCACCCCCCTCACTCACGTTGGAGCAAGACATACCCATACCACAACCCCCTGTTCAAAGTGTCGATCATTAAGACTTGCGCGTTTGCCGATATTAAATTCTGGTGCAAAACGACAATATTGCGTGAAGCCAGCGAAAATTTTGGCCCGTGAGGAAGCGACGCTGCCACGAAGTTTTTGTTCAACGCGCGGTACATATATGGGTAAAATGCATAACATTTTATTAGCAAAACTCGTCGCTAATGGACTATTTAGAGTTGACGAAGGAAAGATTTTTCCGATGGAAAAATTATTTTACCCTCAATTACTTTGCTGTCTCGCCCGCTGGAAAATTAAAGCACCTGGTACAGCAGTTGGTGTTTACGTCAGAGGTAAGTGGTATAGGGGGTCTTTTACTCCAGTTTTGGTGTGGTCTGCTCCTTAAAGTTTTGCTCAGAAGATAAGGGAATGTTGTCATTGATTTCGCCAAGTATGGCGCTAAGATCCTCTTTTGATAGAAGGGCCTAAGATAGATAATGAAAAGATTCTCTCTGCGCCAACCAATCGCAGAAATGTATCTGTATGGCAAGTATTTCGTATGGAGAGAATAAATGGTTGAGTAGTTATACTCTGGTTGTCAGAAATGTGTCGTTAAGTTTTAGGAAATGTACAAGTGATGAATATTTTGAAATGATTGTGTGCATTTCAAATAAAATGTCGGTGCTCACTCTGCGTGTGGTATTTTGATGATAGTGGAATACTCTACAACGATAAATGATCCTCGTTGAGATTAAATATTTAAGTAACTATTAAACTTTTGAGTTAAATTATTAAATAGTTAATATTTAATCTAAATGCATTAGAAATTAAACTTCAAGTAAAATTCACAAAAATTTAAATGCTTATGCTTATCTCTTGTTGGTTTGTGGCTAATAATACTTTTAGATTTTGCATATTTAGCTAGAAAATTGATGATGAAGAATTTTTTTTTTTAAAAAAATCTTATTAGAATGCTAAAAAAAAAATTTGAAATCGAAAAGTTTATTTTCATTCTTTAAAATTCTTTTCTACTAATGGGCATTAGCAGAAAATGGTTAAAAAAAGGAATATGATAAACAAAAGTTTTTCTGAACTTAATGCTGATTGAATAGCCATATGGCGCGTTGATTAAATCAGACGTTCGATTAAACTAAATGTTTGCAGAAGAAAAAAAATAAATAAATACACGAACTTCTAATGACTTGCTCGATGCCACAGCTTTCGTTTTCGGCGATTTCATCCCGGCGGTGCCATGAATGTTTGTAGTGGTTCAGAATCCACTTTAAACCGTAATACCTGGTCTAAAATGAGTGCAGAGTGTTGGACTTAAGACTAACAACTCTAACTCGCAAAAAAAAAACATCTCCTGTCTCGAAATCATTCAATAGGCAGACGGGCCACCGTGGGCTGGTAATGACGCTGAAATAGTATTAAAGAAACTTGTAAATAATCATAGACAACATTAAAATATATCTTAAACATAATCACGTGAAACACAATTTTCCATAAAAAAACTTGTGCATAAATTTTTCATTGTTTTCGATTAATTATACTTCATATTCATTAGTAATTGAAAGCCTTACTAATATCAGAATTTAAAAAAAAAAAATACTTCACGGGTTTTTCCATATTAAGAAAAGAAAAAAAAACCTTTAAAAATCTTTTTCTTACATTTGCATAATATAAAAACATAAAAACCTTTAAAGTAATATTCGAAAACAAGTTGAAAGTTCGAAGCTATCTAAAACTTATCTCTTATTGTTTAGTGGCTAATAAATATTATTATTATTATTATTATTTTTTTTTTTTTTTGATTTCGTAAATTTCACTAGAACATTGATGATGCGTAAATAAATCAAATAATCCACTCTGTTTTTTTTTTTTTTTAAAAAAAAACCATAATAGAATGGTAAAAAACAACAACTTGGAAATCGAAAAGTTTATTTTCCTTCTTTAAATTTCCTTCCTGCTAATGGGCATTAGCATAAAACGTTAAAATGGAATATGATAAACAAAAGCTTTACTGAACTTAATGCTGATTGAATAGCCATATGGCGTGTTGATTAAATCAACCGTTCGATAGAACTAAATGGCTGCAAAAGAGGAAAGAAAAAAAAAAGAAAGAAATAGACGGACTTCTAATGACTTGCAGATAATGCGTTTTTGGTGCTGAATTTTTCTCAACCATTTCTGCAATCTTGCCAGTTATCACGCGATTTCAATTCTCCAAAATGAATATTCAAATGAGAATATCCTACGGTATTATTACTGCAAATGTTTTCAATCAACTCAGGGACTTCCATCTCTGATGTTCGAAAATTAACTTTTCGTTGAAGATTCGCCGAAAATATTACCATTTTGCTAAACAGCCTATCTACTTCTCAAGGAAAAAAATACCAACCATTATTCTAATGTTTCTTTTTTTCTTTTTCTTCCTATATATATACACGCACACACATAAATTGTTGCAAATTGTATTACTTTTAAATGTCCCCTAATTAGCTGGCAGATCTTCTGAGAGTAAGATCATTGCAATCTTTAGCGAGTTGTTACCATTTTAATTAGAGAATCGTAATGAAGTTCATTAAAATTAATAGTTTTCGACGAAAAATACTAATGAATATTTATTAACGTTGCTGTATTGCCGATTAAAAAATGCCTGCTCGAATCCGAAACGGGAAAGAAAAAAAAAAAAAAAAAGAATTCCACCCTTCAAGAAATCACATTGTTTTCGTTTACGGTAGCTTCTTTTATTTCCTTGAAATGATATAACTAATGACAAACATTCGAAACCTTTATTCAAACAATGAATTTAAATTCACGGATATTTTTTTTCTGGTAACGAAGAAGTAGAAGAAGAGTTCTTTGTTAATGGTCGTCTGGATAATTTGATTCCTTTGTGGCTGGAGGGAATCTTCTTTCTGTCTTCAGCATGTAAATGAGCATAACTGTCCCACGCTTTCTCAATTGTTCGAGAGAAATTCCTTGTAACGTTTTCTTTTTTTTGCATTAGTTCAATTGTTTAAGAAGAATTAAGCTCTTTAGTAAAGAAAAAAAAAACTATGTATAACGTTCCATTGAAGAGGCTTTGGTTATTTCCCTATCTTTGTTACGGAAATATCTCTTCTTATATCGTAGAGAAGATTTGTATGTTATATTCTCTTGGGATATTATTTCAGAATTGTGAAGTGTTCAATAGGGAGTGATTTTTAATTTGTTTTAATTCAAGAAAGTTTGCAAGTTCTGTTCTCTTAGATTCGTTACTATTTGCTTTAGTAAAATAGTTTTGTTTTTTTTAAATGTCAGTATTGTATGCTTCCTGTTTTAAATTGTCTCTTTGAAGAATAATTTAAGTGCTTTGTGTAGAAACTAATAACTGTATGAATAAATGCTTATAAATCAGCTCTTTCCGTAAGTTTTTTTGTAAAGTCTTAAAAAAAATCTTTATAAGATGCACACTTAAACTTAAGAGAAAAATTCTAAAGAAAAAAAAAATTACAGTTCTAATTATGGTAATTTAAAAGTTTTCCTCTTTAAGGAATATTGAGATTTTTGTTAAATCTTTTTTTTTTTCATTTTCAAAATACCGTATCAAAGATAACAAATTAAATTAAATTAAAGACAACAGCAAACGTAAAACTTTAAAATCCTCACTTTTTTTATAAAAAAAATCATTTGAAGCGTATATTTTAAACTATTGTTGCTGTATAGAAAAAGGATTTTTCTAAATTATTAATTTTTTATAAATATTTAAAAGTACCAAAGAGTACAGGGAAATTTTTCTCTAAATAAAATAAATGCTTGTAAATTTCGCTTTACATATGAACTTATTTCTTAATGTATTGATTACAATTAATTTTTTATTTGTCAAAAAATATGTGCTATTAGCTTAGATGGAAAATAATTGTTTTTAAAAATACAAGTGTTTAAAAAAATTATTCATATTACTCATGGTATTAAACTATACTTCCTGTTGTATTTTATAATCCATTAATAAAGTTTTTTTAACTTTATTAATTAATATTGAAAATGAGTGTTTTAAAATAAATATTAGCCAAACTGATGGCTCTCTGATAATGTGCCTAGCAGGCGTGCTGGAGCGTCTAGGTTAAAATCCTTTTGTGTGAATGTTCTTGTCATTGCTTTCAGAAATGAGGAGATTCGATGGCGATTGTGACAATGCGCAAAAAGAGTCTCACATCGATAGTCAGGTTGCTTGGTGAGAGTTTTCAGGATTTTCTCCCATACAAATGCGGGGAGTTACCTCTTCTTTACGGAAAAGAAGTCCCTTGTTTTTGTGTACTTTTGTTTCATCGGTTCCGCATTTAATTTATTGTGGAAATTTGATAATAACATGTCTAGTAATAGATAGTATCTTTGCGGGAGTGAAAAACAAAAAAAAGAACTTTTATATAATAATATAATATTATAACTTATTTATAAAGTATTATATTTTTATAATCCACAAAACAAGGGACTTAACTTTTCCATAAAAAGTCAAGTTATTCAAATATCATGGAATTCCATAAAAAGAATTTTAAAATGTCCTAGTGACACTTGGGTAGCAACGGAATTCCAATTTTTAATTTTGTAAGTACCTATTCAAGAATCAAGAGAATTCCATAACAAGTGAATTTAAAAATGTTCCAGTAAAACTTGGGTGGAAGAGGTAATTCTCACTCTTTATTTTGTAGGTACCTATTCACGAACCAGAAAATGGGAAGTCTTGGTAATTTGGGAAAGAAAATTGGGATTTCCTACCAGATGCGATATAATTTTCATACAAATGAATGCGTTCAAAATCTTGATATACATATTTTTTAATTTATCACTTTAGTAACTTAAATTTATAAAATACAGAATTAATACATTTTATTTTATTTTGTAATAATAAATGTCAAGCCTTTCATGTACTCATAACCTTTCTGCTCGGGCCGGGGTCCATGACAATTTGCCCGTCTTGTCACCTTATTGTTATGCCACTGCTGATGCCCTTACATTTTTAAATTCTAAAGTGTCTCGTTGTTTTCCATCTGTAACTCACACAAAAAAATCACAGTTATGTTTTGTCACCATCAGCGTTAAATACTTTGACAGTAAAATCATCATGAGATAATTTTCAAACTATTTGTAGCTTTTGTGCATCGTGAAGATTGTGATAACTTATTGCAAGTGTGTGTATGAAACAACAATGTCGCTGTTTTTAAGTATTTGGCATTTGAACTCAGTTCAGTTATAACTCAAACTTATTACGTAGATTCAATGTTAAACAAGGTGAACCATGATGTCCTATTGTACTTCGCCCACTTGACGCCATCTCAGATTAAAAAAATAAACTTAAAAACTACAACTGAGAATTTGCATCTTGTTATCATTTACCACCTCTAAAAATGGACAAAGAGCTGTCGGTCAGTCATCTCTTGTAAGATTGGAAATTAGCTTTTATTCAAAATTAGCTTTCAATTCAGTTAATTTCTGCAAAAATGTTTTTTAATATCAGTCATTTTGACCTACTTTCATTTACTACTGCAACGACAGATGTATGATAGATTCAAGGTTATCCAAGACAAATCTGTTACATAACACTCACAGTATACCATATACTGAAATGTAACAAATATATAAAAATATATATATATAATACATACATATATAAATTTATATATTATAAATATTTTTTTTCTTTATAATGCAGCTAGTAAACAATTAGACAGTTGTAGATACCTTAAGTCAAGCGTGGCACAGACGTTATTCACTTAACACTACCAAGAAGGTGCGTGTAGCTTGAAGATAGTCTACTAACGCGGAGTAACAATACCCCCCGCAACGCTCTACGATCCTGTTAGACCAGGACCTACGGTTTAAAGTGGATTCCGAACCACTACAAACAAAGACCTCCGGGTCCCGAAACCTGTGGCACCGAGGACCAGAGCGCTAGTGACTTGGCCATCAGGCCCTATATATAAATGTAATATATAAATATAATATATAAACAAGTAATAAAAAAAATTTAAGTCAATTCCTACTTTTTTTTCACTCTATTGCAGAAAAGTCCTTTACAAATAAAGTTGAAGTTTACATCTGGTGCCATCTATTATTAAATATATGCAACTTAAATCTAAATAAAAAAACTGAAATTAATTAATGAATTAATATTTGAAAAAATTGTTTTAACATTAAGTGTGTCATTAAGTTAAAAAAAAAAAAATGTATTTGAACTTGAGTGGATGAATAAAAAGTGTTTTATGAACGATTGAAAATTTTAACAAGATATATAGGGAGAGTGTGAGCTAATAGAAGAAATTGAAAAATATATACCGAAATGAACTCTGAAAGTAGCCAAGGGTGGTATATGCAGCCAATCTCATCGCGACCACCAAAAAGGCTTTCTAACAAGTATTTAGAATGCCCATCTTCTCCTTAGCCCATATTTTATGTTCAACTTTGTTTACTAAATTTCTGAGTCGGAAATAATTTGTTTAGAAGTACAATATGCAAAACTCTGCATTCTATCGAATGGAAATTAATACAGAAATCCAGAGTTTACAATAAAATAATTTCAATACAAATTTATAAATAAATATTTGAAACTACATTTCCATTTCAAATTAAAATTTCACAAAATTTCTTTTTATATGCATCTGAACACAGCTGTTTTTTTACACTGAAATTGAACCTCGAAGGTTGTTTATTTTCCGATATTTATATATAATGCTCTTTTAATGAAACAGAACCTTTTTCAAATCCAACAAAAGGAATTGAATTAACTTTGAAATGATAATGAAAACAAACTGTACTACACGACGGCAATACAAATCTAATTTAATTTTTTTTTTTCGTTACAAAAGTACACAAAAAAAAAACACCAACGAAAGGGGGAACGAATACATAAATAAAATCGAAAATAGTCAAAAAAAACTACCAGCGTCATCTTCTGCTACAGAAAATGAGAAAATGAACTTTTTTTTATAGGAGAGAAGTTCACCTTCATAACGCCCTCGGAATCAATAATGCAAATGTGATTACAAAAATCAATCTTTCAGATGGAATGCCCCTGGAACTGGAAGGGAAAAAAAATAGCAGGATGGTAAAAATCCTAATAAAAGAAAATCACGCATAAAAAAATACATATAACGTGAATCATGAATGGATGATTTATAGTGAAACAATAATAAAAATAACAAACAGAAGTCTTGAGAAGTAAGTTGAAAAATAAGGTTACATTTTCGAAAGAATGGTTGTCAAGAAAGATCTCTATAAATAAGACTGAAAAAAAAAAGATTAAATTCCGTGTAGGATGATAGGTGGTTATTCCATAGTTTTGCTTATTGTATTTTTGAGAGGTACTGATGTACGTAAAAATAAACGAGGCTGAAACGATGTGAAAAAATTTATTGATTTAACAAACAAATACAAATGTTGTATAAATTAGAAAGATTTTATTTTGTATTCACAATAATTGAATTTGTTTTAATAAAACTTTCATAAATCATAACATCATACAAGATTGTAATATCAATTAAAATTAATTATATCAGAAGAATTTCAAAGCATTTCCAGTTTTTAATATTTTCAAAAAAATTTTTAAATTATATAAAAATACTCATTAACATAATAGTATTCATTAAAAATCACTTAAGTGAAGAAAAAAATATAAAGAATTTAAGAGTACCCATATCTACAATAATTTATAGGTTAGAGACCTGGATCTTAACTCAAAAAAAGGAGAAAGACGTTGATAATCTGGGAAAGGAAGATCTTATGAGTTATATTTGGACATCATAGAGGATGATGTTGGAAGAGGCGTTGCAATCATAAAATTGCAAAATTTTGGTGAAAAAGGATATCATAAATTATATCAAATATATATATATATATATTATTATTTAAAGGATATTATAAATTATAAAGTCAAAGAGAAATCAATGTCAAGAACACATGGTGAGAATGGACGATAGAAGAGGCACAAAGAAGATTTTTAAGGGAAAGTGCTAGGGCCAAAGAAAAAAAGGGAAGGCCAAAACAGTGACTGATAGATGAAGTAGAAAAAGATCTGAAGAACCTAAAGATCATAAATTGGAAAACCAAAGCTCGAGACAGATGACTTTGCGACTTGAACTTGTATTGTTCGGGAGGTCATGGTCCAACATGGACTGTAGTGAAAGGAAGTTAGTTAATTAGTTTTATATTTACAATAAACTTGAATTACATATAATCACCTTTATAAAATGGTAAATATAAGAACATTAAAAAAGTCATATTGGTGTGAATTTTTGTAAGATATTAATTGAATTAATTACTTTTAAAGTAAACAAATAACTTAAAATTCGGCTTAGTAAATAGCCTTTGAGTTTCAGAGATAAGTATGTTTGCTGTGAAAGCGTGCTAGTGAAGCCGAACTCAAAATTCCCATGTGTATGCAGAAGATGGGCATGGTAAATCTATATAAGAAAAAGGCTTTTCCCGCTGGTTGCTTTTAGAACTCTATTAATTGCCACCCTGGGGGTGTTCTTTCCAAACTGTAGTAGTACATTACAGATTAAATGCAACAACACTCCACTCCACACCACCATACTTCGTAGTGCACCTTGAGGGAGCCATTGCTAGAAATATCAACAACATGTTTCTCAAAAAAAAGAAATATTTAAAATATTCGCTACATATTTCTCAGTAGTGGTATTTATGCATGGTGATCTGGCGATTAACTATAGATATCTGTACAATGTATTAGCGATACAAATATGTATCTCTGCTGTATAACAGGTATTCAGTAAATAATAAATATTAACAAATATAAAAACTATTGTGTAAATAAATCAAAGCAGCAACATGATAGTTTACTGTATATTTAAATATGTGCCAACTACATCATCACAATAATAAATTAACTTTTAAAAAATTCAAGCGATTTTTAAAAAGTTTTTAGATTAGAACATTTAATTAATTAAAAATATTATTTAATTAATTATTAATTTTAAATTATTAATTAGTTAGATAAAAATTATAATTTAATTAATTTGCTATGGATTTATTTATTATCCATCAAATCATATCAGCAAAGTGATCATTTACAATATGTTTAAATGTGTGCCAACTACATCTTCACAATAATAAACGGAAATTTTTCAGTTCTTATAAAATAAAATTTATGTTACAATAGCATTAAATAAATAAGCTAGAATACGATGAGGAATATCAATGAGGAATTTTTAAAAACTTTTTAGATCAGAACATTTAATTAATTAAATTCATTATTAATAACATTAATTAACCTAACTTATTTAATTTAATAGTCCATTTAATTAAAAAATTTGATATGGGCGAATTTATTATCCATCAAATCATAGCAGCAAAGTGATAGTTTCCAGTATATTTAAATGTGCGCCCAATGAACATTTTACAGTAATTAAAAAAATAAAATATTTATTATAATAACATTAACTATGCGCCAATACATATCAATGAGCAATTTTTAAAAAGGTTTTTAGATCAGAACATTTAATAACGATATGGGCGAACTTATTATCCACGATGTACTTGATGTTGAAGCCTTTTCCGAATTTAACGTACCAGTCGTCCGAACTCCTAGTCCAAAGCAGCTAACGTTAAGATGACTCATATTTGACTCCATTGACGATAGGTAATTACGTCAATGGAGTCAAATATGCTACTAGACTTCTACTTCTACAGAAATAGGGACTAGACGGTCACTGTGATTGCCTTTATAAGCGTCTCGCTTCGACAGTCAGACTATTTGGTGGAGTGTCCTTGATTTTTCTCTCAAATATGTAAAAGAAAAATAAGCATTATTGAAAGTCCTCTCAGAAAGTCGGCCCTGAAGGCAATATCATCAGACAAAGGGAAAATATTTCCCAGAAGCTAATAACTTTCCAATGAACAGTCCACCGCTCAACGTCGCCTGCAACAAAAGTACGAAGTTCGTAGATGTACTACTGTGTCCAAAAAGTAAGACCAATTGTCAATTTAAAATTCACGGGCATATGGTATTTCAATTTTTTTCTCTTTTAGGTTGTTGGCACTGTTCTTGACATCTGTTTGAAATTTTACATCAAATATTCATTAGTGCTTGAGTTACGCTTGGTTTTGTGGAGACGCTAAAACTGATTCCAGCAATTTTTTAAATGTCTGAATTAATTGAGTAAGAACTTTTGCATTAAGTTTTGTACGTATAAGTGTTGCAGAAAGCATTCGGTGAACATTCCCATATCGGAAGGAAATGTTTAAAAAAGTTCTAAGAAAGCAGAGAAAGCGTTGAAGACGGAGAGCCCTCTAGTCGACCACCAACTCAACCGAGCTCACGTCCAAACAATTAAAGATTTGGTGCTTGCAAATCGTCGATTTACAATTAGAGACCTTGCTGATGATGTTGGACTTTACAAAATTACATTTTAAAAGATGTTTTGGGCCTCAAATCTTGATTGATACCGAAAACACTGAATGCGCCAGCCACACTACATTGATTCTTCGTGACTTTTTCGCCAAAAAAGGAGACCCATATCGTTCCACAACCACCGTATTCATCTCACAATACCAAGCGTAATTCAAGCACTAATGAATATTTTGACGTAAAATTTCTGACAGATGTCAAGGACAGTGCCAAACAACCTAAAAAAGAAAAAAAGTGAATTACCATATGCGGGAAATTTAAGAAAACTGGTCTTTTTTGGACACAGTAGTACAAAGTAATTTGCAATAAAATTACACAAGCAATATTATCATGAAAGTAACATTAAAATTTAAAACCACCACATTTGTTTTGTTCTATCCATTTTCATAAATTTTCTCAGCATTCATTATATGAGTACTTTTAATAAAAATGTAAAATATTCTATCATGAATACCAGTCAAATGCACTTTTTAAATATAAAATGCACCCAGTAAAGCAAATCAATTACTTTTCTAAAACAATAGCTTAACAAGAATTATTTTTCAAAAATATTGCAATGTACTTTATATGCAAATTTACTTTGCTCACATATTTTATAATTTTTACAAAACAAAAAGAAATTCCCTTCCAATAATAAGTATTTTGCATGTCAAACATTTAATAGTATATGAAATTTGATTGTCTCTTATAATAAAAAAACAATTTCAAATAATGTATAAACAATTATATTTTATTATATCCATTCCAGTTTACTGATTAAATGAATATATTTTACCTTTTGTTTACATAATAAAATATAACAACGAAAATAATAATTGAGGATTCCGAAAAAAGACAGAATTAAATTTTCATTTATATTAAAAGCTTCAGATGCTTCAATATTTTTAAATTGCATTGTATTTTTATTAGAATTCCAATTGCGATAAAATTCTGAAATAATGAATACATAAATTACGTTGAAATTGAATTTATCATCAGTAATGAGATTACTTCAATCAAGAAAGAAAATTACGTAGATGTAATTAGATTTTTTTTTTTTTTTAATAATTCGGCATAGCAAATGTAATTATATCTGTACTATCATTTTATAAATTGGTTTCTGCTTTTTAAATTATCTTAATAATTAATTTTTTCGATTAAATTTTTGAAATTATCAAACAAAATAGAGTGACCAGCCATTTTGACATTGAAAATTTTAATAGTTGATTGAATAATTAATATTCTGTCAAGGGTAGATATACTAAATATTTCTTGTAATGTAATATATATATATATATATATGTGTATGTATAATAATATTTGTAAAAAATGGTTATACAGTTCGAAAAAATTCAAATTAATCAAGTGGGTGATAAATACATTAACAATGAATATATAAATAAAAAATTATTATCAAAACATGAAATATAATTAAACATTAGAAACAGAAAAAATAATAATGAATAATAATAAGCGCAAATAAAATTATGTAAATCACTGAAAAAGGAATGAATATCTCTTTTAAGGAGTTCGTAAACAAACTATAACATACAGAATGAATAGGTAAAAAAAATATATTGATTACAGATCAATATGTAAAGTTGAGAAAAGAACAGATATAATACCGCGATACCCTAACAATATGATGTCCTTCAACTATTTCTTTTACTTTTTCAATTCCTTGTATTAGCTCACACCCTCCCTATATATATCTTGTTCAAACTTTCAATCGTTCATAAAATACTTTTTATTCCTCCACTCAAGATCAAATACATTTTTTTTTAACTTGTAGTGGATGGCACTGATATTAATACAGTTTTTTCAAATATTAATTCACTTAATTAAATTTAATTAATTAATTTTTGGGGTTTTTTTAGATTTAAGTTGCATGTATCTACCAATAGATGGCGCCAAAGAAACATTAAAAAATGAATGAAAATTATTTACAAATGATTTTCTGCAATATAGTGAAAAAAAAAGTAGGAACTAACTTAAAAAAAAAATTTTTTTATATTACTTGTTTGGTTCATTCTGGTATTGTATATTTTTTCCCTAAAAACACTTGATTCTCGTCGGTTAGTATCATTTCTTTATATGCTGATATGTCTTTAAGAGAAAAGTTAGATAATTATGGCTATCAAGATTTAACTTATCCTTCGTTTCAATTCTATGCACCTTCTTACATCTTAAAAAGTTTTCAGTGGCTGAAAGAAAAAGCTTCATTTTCGTTTTTTGGATTTTTACTATAATAAAGAAAAATAAAATAATTTCCGCCTAATGCCACATTGAAGCCGATTCATCATATAAAATCTATTAATCTGACATACTTATATAAATAACGCAAGTACAACTAAAGATAATATTAAAAAATTAATATTAATGTTACTTTAATGGTATGTAAAATTTTAACTACAAAATAATATCATGCATTGAAAATCTAGTGATATACGATTAACAATGAGTTTCTTCTCCCTTCAGGCATAGATGGCATGGATTCTTCAAGTCTACAAAGATATTCCGATAATATGGCCTGCCAAACATCTGTTGGAATTTCTGATAAATCAGGTAAGTACAGTGGTGGTGGATGATGCACTTGCATTCCTTTTCCAGAGTATTCTTACCTTCATGGGTCTGGGACCATATTCTAAGCTTATTATCAACCTGATGTAATTAGAATCTTTTAATTGATCAACAGTTATAGATGTTTCTTTCATGAAAATTACTGACAGGATCATCGACGTTCTTGTCCTGTTCTCTGGACCATGTGAAATGCTGAGTGCAACAGTGTGCAGTAAAAAAGCTTGCGAAAATCATTTAGTGAATTGTGTCCTGCAATGTATATCTAATGGTTATTCGATTGGACTCCTTACTTAATTGAACCTGGAACCATATTTTTGATTTAAGGTTATGTATAACAGTAAAAGCATGTCAATGATTATCCGAATTAATGACAAAGTTCACCTTGGATAAACAAAAAAATTCAGTTAAACAAGATTTACATAAGTCTTCATTAAATAATAAAATAAAATATAAGTTTACACCCAATTTATTAATTTGTATAGTACTACATGTATTTACAGTCCTTGTGATGCACACGTTGAATATTTTCATAAAAATGGAGAATAAAATTATTCATTTAATGATATCCTTGATATTTTTAATTTATGGGATGATAAATGTTTTCGTGCTACATTATTACGTCATTGTAAAAGTGTCATGAGAACTTCAGGTGTAGCTCTTCTTGTTGATTAATGCATCCAAAAGTTTTTTCAATAGAATTCAAATGAATGTGTCTCTCTATTCTAATGAGAAACGTTTTCATTATCAGCACTGTTTTTGCCTTTTCAACCTTGTCTGTCATCAGTAAATTCTTACTGTTCCTCTCCGTTTATCCACTCGGCAATATTTTCTTAATCAAGGGAAAAAAAGGTCATAAAAACTTTTTTTTTCGTTCAGTAATTCGGTTAAAAAGCTGAGATAGGATAATTGGGTTCTACTGATTGGCTACTTACAATATGTGTCTTTGAGGATCTCGATCATTAACGGCTGCTTGACCTTTGCACTTTGTTTTTCCATCCTCGCTGTCGGTGCTCTCTTGCCATACTCTTGATAGCATGGAATGAGGAAACCCAACTCTCAATTATTTCCGAAATTGAACGAGCGATGTGCATATTATTTATCCTCTATCTAAGATGTTTAAATTGCAATTTTTATCCATGAGGTAATTTTTTAATAATTGCTTAGAGAAAGTTATACTTCCAGCTATATATATATAAGCCACATACTCCACATATGCGTCAAAATGAAGCAGATGAACTAAAATATTCACATAATGCCCTAATTGAATGATTGCATAGAGCATGAAAAAGCAAATGCTAAATAAAATTTTAATAAACTGTGGAATAAATTTCAGTAGTATATATCTGTGAATCAGTATTTATCAGTGGCATCAATAATTTCGAGCAAACAAGATATTGTACTACGTATCTCTAAATCAGAACTAAATCTTTACGTATAAATCACGGTTAGCCTTAGGTCTATCTGGTCTATCTCCATCACAACAAATAAATGGAATTACTATCTTCACTGGCTCAAGGTCTGCCTTACAGGCTCTTAATAAAGATCTTTCAAGTATGATCTTGAACATTATATATATTTTTAGAACAAATCCACTGCTTGAACAGAATGAAATCGCAGATTCTTTGGCGAAGAATGCCAGAAGTCTGAATCAGACTACCATTTCTACTTCCTTGCAGATACAAATATCTTGGCAAAATCTAAACTTATAATTCCTTCTGAGATTAAAATTGAATACCAAATTTCAGAACTCAATGTCGACAGAAAAACAGTTATTACTCTCATAAGATGAAGGATGAAACCAAACATATGACAATTTCCCTGATGTAGAGTTTACTTCTTATCATGTATTTGACTATTTGACAACCCAGCTGTTGCGGCCACCATACATTGTCTGGACTTCATCCTTCTGAAAGAAGATTTATCGGGGAGCTCCCCGAGCTGACAATAAAAGCATAACCAATATAACAAACGTTCTAATAATAATTATGTACAGTGCATTTAATAAGTTCCAACAAAACGACAGTGCATATAAAAATAAAAAATTTTTTATTTCATTTACATTTCTAATTTTATTTTGTATGGTAGTTCTTATGTCAGTGATTGTAACTTATTGAGGATTTTTAAAAAAAAAGCTTTTGAAAAAAAAAGTACTCACATATCATGATGCTACAATATTGTTGTTTAATTCTCATGCTAGATATTTTAGATTTTTATATTGTTTGTTGTTATTTCTTATCCCACTTGGTCGAGCAACATCTAGACCAAGTCCATGAATCCATGGTCTTGATAAAGGGTAAAAAATGCAGCTACTTTTTGTCTTTTTGACCTTGCGGTACAAAGACATGGGACTGCCAAAAAGATAAGTCTGACTTTATCCCACCTGTTTAGAGAGTCCAAGCCACTGGGTACCCTTTTTAGTCGCCTTTTATGACATGCATGAGCAACAATAAGGCCATTCTAATCCGGACCCACATGGGGATTTTATATATTTTACTAAAGTTGATGTCCAACTATTTCCTTAAATTATTATTTCGTATTTATTTATTTATTTTTAATTTTGTTATTATTTTTGGCTCCATGCAGGCTTTTATACATAAAGGCAGTTTGAAGAAACTTAAAAATCGGACTGTTAGTTCATAAAAAGCCCTCAGAATTTGTTCTCTTTAGATTACCATTGTATTAACAAAAAAATTTTCCTATTCGAATTTAAGTGTTCTTAAAAAGAAAATAATTTTATAAAAAAAAAATTTTTACATCAAACTTTTAAGTAGAAAACTATTCGCATTTAAATATATTGATGCCCGTTCCCATTTTAAATAAATCATTATGATTCAGTCCTATTGTTTATTACACTTAATAATTTGAATTTGTCAGAATTTATTCGACAACTGTTAAATTACTTATTAGAAACTGCAAAACACTTAACAATTTGCTTAAATCATAAAAGGCGTTTTTAAATAACAATAGCTAGCTTCTGAATTGATTTAGTGAAAAACAGAAGAAATGGGAAAATTGTTTTTGAATTAAATATGTAGATTTCAACAATCCTCTAAAATTGTTTCACCATTGTTTCCTTAAATTAAAATAAAAAATGTTTTTCTTGAATTAATTGCAGTTTGAAAACATGTTTAATTAGTGTTTCGATTTTTAAAGTGTTTTCATTAATTTGGAAAATAGAATCTTGTATTTTACCCCTTTTCTTAATTAATGTAAAGAGTTGGAAATATTTTTTTAACGAAAGCGTAAAGTTTGCAAATTCTTTTCCAAATATAAGCTTTTTAAGTACTTTTTCAAAAGACACGTTTGAAAGAAATTAAATGTAAAAATGTTTTAAAAACTCTTCGAATATCAAACTTATCTGTTGTGAAAAACTATCTTTTTTACTTTTTCTCTTAATAAGATTAGCTTTGTATACAATGGTAAATTAATTTTTAAAAAATGGATTTGACCCCTTAAGCAATCCTTTTTGTGCAAAAAAAAATTACATACAGCAACAGTTGAATTCAAAAAGTAATTAATAGTATTTTTTATTGTCCTTTCAATTATTCGAAAGAATCCAATTAATTAGCTTTTATTATTTCTAAAACAGGAAGAAAAAAAGTCATAATAATGTTGGAAATTCATTTTATTAAGTTTAAGATGATTTTTTTGTTTTCATTGAATTAACACATGGTCACAATGTTAACATAATTGCTTTTTGAAAAGTTTAGTAGAACACTGAATTGCTCACTAAAAATATGAATTTTAAATTTTAAATTAAAAGTTTTATACATTATATGTATAAATGATTGTCACAAATAATTGGAAAAAACGTTTACTTATCATTAAATTTAATCTTAATATTATTAAAAAAATTTAAAATATAAAAGCAATTCATTTGTTAAAAAATTATTATCATATGTTAATATTCTTTTATAAATTCCATTCCTTTAGGGAAACCTCATCTTCAATATAAAAATTGAATTAATTAATGTGCTAGCCTGTACCGTGGTAGAGTAGAAGTGTACATAATCACATATTTTATTTTATTTATAAAATTCATATACTAACATTAGGTATACACTGCGTAAAAAAAAAATAGAAGGACAGTTTTTTTTGCAATTAATATCTCTTATTTTCTCTAACTACCAGATATTTATGCAGATTTAGTTTAATGACCCTTTTTTTCATTTTTAGGCAAAAATTAAACATCTACCACTAATATTAATAATAAAAATTAGTATATATAATTTCCGATGCGTAAAAAAAGTAGAAGGACACTTTCTAATATATTTAATTTAGTGAGTTGTTCTTTAGTTAAATAGTGATTTTGTACTTTGTTTTATCTTTTTCTGTCAAAAAAAAATCTAATTTGTTTAAAAGTTACGCTGTTTCTCCGTTCTCAGAAATGCCTAAAGGAATACCTTTGAACGATTTTCAAAAAGGCCAAATTTCCGCATATGAAAATGATGATAAAGGTGTCAGGAGATTGCTCGATCTTGCAGGTGAACCCCAATACAGTTTCAAACTTTATCAGAAATCCTTATAAAAATGGAAAAAAAGAAGACTGGTAGACCGAAAAGTTAACACCACGTAATAAAAGAAAACTTGTTCGTGTGCTTAAGAAGAACAAAGGAAGTGTTTCAAAGGCAAGAAATCAAGCAGGACTTAATCATGTGACGAAACAAACAGTTTACAACTATATTAAAAGATCTAAAAAATTCATTTTCAAAAAAACGGAAACATCATCCAAGTGGACACAAGCTCACATTGATAACAATTTAGCGTGGGCTAAGGAGCACATGTCCTGGACTACAGAATGGACTACTGTGATATTTTCCGATGAAAAAGAAATTTAACTTAGACGGTCCAAACGGATATCAGCACTACTGGCATTGTCTGGGGAATGAAGACGAATACTATTCAACACGACAAATGGGAGGAGGGAGTTTAATGGTTTGGTTGGCTGTTGGATACGGAGGAAGGACACGTCTGGTTTTCGTAAATGGTAGTCAAAAACATACAGACTACATTCAAGTGCTAAATTCCGAGCTTCTTCCTTATGGCTCTGACTTGGGGGGTGAAGAGTGGAAGTTTCAGCAAGACCTAGCTTCCATTCACACCGCGACTGGAGTCAAAAATTGGTTCTAACAAATAATGTTGATATTTTACCATGGCCAGCCAAAGTCCTGACCTTAATATAGTGGAAAACATCTGGGCAATGCTAGTTCGTCGAGTTTATGCTGATGGAAGGCAATTTGATTCGTTAACTCAGCTTCGAGAAGCATTGAATGACTCGTGGGACAATTTTTTGTCAAACAGAAGTTCAATCTTAATACAATTCACTTCCAAACAGAATATTTGAAGTTATAAAGGCCAATGGGAAGAACATTCCTTATTAAAATTATTTTTCATTCATTATAATGCTGTTCTTCTACTTTTTTTTACAAAGTTTCAAAAAAGAGAAACTATTTTTGTTGCCATTAATATTTTATGTTTGAATATCATAATTCTGATGTTAAAATTGTATTTTTAAAATATTTGTAAAATGTTTCTAATAAAAAATTTTAGTAAAAATAAAAATATTTTTCGATTATTGTTACAAAATCAAGTGTCCTTCTACTTTTTTTAGCGTAGTGTATATATATATTACATTAACTAATAAGAGTATTGACTATCAAAGATATAAATCATTGGCGTATGTTTGTTTCAAGAAATCCACGCTTATTTTTCGAAGGGGGAGGGGCAATTGCAATTTTAAAATTGCCTCAATCATGTAACTGTGATTGTTGGTGGATAATGCATTAAAATTCGCAATCCCTATTTAAATCAAAATAAATATATGAAAAAAAACATTTTCAAACAGGAATACTAAAAATACCTATAGAAATTAAATACAAACCATTTAACAAACTGCTTTTGCTCTTAACTTATGTAAAATCTAACCAAATAGTCTAACATTAAATAAATGTAATATACAGTATCGTATCCTTTATTTATATTATATTATTACTTTAACAGTAATACGTTATATATGTAAATAGTATGTATAGTACATATACATATACATACGTATATATATATGTGTGTGTGTATGAGGTTATTGTGGAGTTCCTCTGACCCATGGAGTTATGCACCTACACATTTCTGCCCTAAATATTCTGCATCAAACTATATATACATATATACATTATATATATATACATGTGAGGAAGGTTACAGTGAGTAAATAACATGACCCATGGAGTTTAGACTCTTACACATTCCTGCCTTAAATATTGGGCATAAAACTTTCCAGCAGTATTACATTAAAAAAAAAGATTTAAAAGACATGAAGAATTTTGTGTATATAAAAGTAATTTATTGGTGGAACATAATTGCCTGTGATGATGAAATGCAAACCGTCACTCATGAACATTTTTTTGTTATGATTCAGTCCGATGTTTTGTCTATATCTGCAAATACATGTGCAATATATCTGTGTTTAAAACTTGCTATTCATTGGCGCCCCAGGTTCTATGAAATGTATGATTGTGTTTATACAATTATTTTAGCTTAAAATAAAATCTTGTCTCAAGTTAGCAAAACTGTAGCTTGTTAAAAGCAGGTACTTTTATATGATCTGAGATAGCTAATTTCAAATAATAAAACATTGCTGTCGAATAACCAGGCAGAAATAATTTGAAGTCATAATGAATAATTCAGCAATGAATTATTTAAGATCTTTTATTATTTTTTAAAAATAACCTAATACTCTTAGTTAGCAAATTTTTTATTTCGAAAATATGTACAATATTAATTGTCGTATTTAAAACTTTTCTCCATTTAGTTGATTCGGAGAAATTACTGCTGTTGTTAATTACATTCATTAAAATATTTAGCCCATCTCTATCTAAGTAAATTGTTCACAGTTTTGCTACAAATAGCATGAACCAAAAGCAAAATGAACTGTCACATTTACTGTCGAACAGATCTACAATCCTGCTATTTAAAGAAAGGCGCGACGCCTTCATCCTATTCACTGTCACTGTAAGCTACAATCTCGCTATAAGAGTTATTTATTGAGGATGGGGAATACCCCGGGCTGGATAGTTTCCTAAAGTAAAGACCTTCCCTTCCTTCCGTTAATCTCACAGTGCTGATCTTACAACCATTTCGTTTGAAAATAACTGATCTGCGACTCTGCTACAGACTATCAAACATTTTTAGTTTTCATTCATGGAATTAAAGTGCTTTATGACTATGTCCATCATCTTAAATTTATAATTCCTTCACATTATTTTCGTATTAATTTAAATTTTTAACAAACACTCTGATAAAAAAAAATAATTCGTGAGAATTTTTTTCAGATTTCGATGATTTTTCAGTTTTTTGTTAAATTTTATAAGTAAAAATTATCAGTCAATTATCATCAGTGCTAAGGAATCAAGAGAAAATTTCAATCGCTGATGGAAAACACTGATAACGATTAAGAGTTATGGTTTATTAAATTGTAAAGAAACATTTTTGTGAATAAACTATTTTAAAAAATAGTAAGCAAAATATAAATAATTCTACATAATAGAATATTAGAAATAAACAAAAAATATATTTAAAAAAAAAAAACTCAACCACATAAACTTCAAAGATAGGATGTTTGAAATAATTAACTTTACTTTAAAGAAAATTTCTAAATCACGCCACCATATAGTGCTAGATGGCACCAAGTATTTCAGACAGACACTTATGGCAGAAAATGTTTTTTAATTAGAAAGAATTAATTAGAATATATTCGTAATTTTACGATTAGACACAAAGTTAAAGAATAATAATTTAAGAGAAAAAAAATTCAGAACGCTAACTTTTACGCAATTACGCTGCTAACGCTTTTTTAAGTTGCAATGGAATACCTGTTTACAAACATATTTAAAATGCATAGATACAGACAAATATACAAATAGATATAAATATAAATATAAATATGTGTGTGTGTGTGAGAGAGAGAGAGAGAGAGTGTGTGTATGGCTGATTGATTGAGTGTAATTGATATTGTGTATCATGATGTTTTATAACTTTATTAAATTGGGTCACTCAAAGTAAAGAAATATCATAAATTTTTAAATTTATATAATTATTCTATTAGAGTAATTATATAAAAAATTTTTAATTAAAAATTTTGTAGTTAAATTATAATTAAAATTTTGTATTGCAATACTGTCTACAATTCCTCTCTGTTCTATTTAATTTCACTGTAGTGTCTTCAATTTCCTTGTCTAATTCTTCTGCGACAATTTTATTATTCTTTCCTCTCCTTCGAGCCATCCTCCATGTTGAGACATTGGGATTTATCGTTAATTAAAGAGCACTGACGGAGCTGCCGACTCTACTTATGAGATTATCAACGTGGCAATTTTGTAGGGCAGTAAGTACTACGACGACACACAATCAACTCTGCGCCACCCTCATCTGAAGATCTTCCCCTACAATTGCTTGGAAGGGGGGGGAACCACCCTCGATTAATTTGCTGGGTAGCATTACTCGGATGGGATCGAACACGAGTCTTCAGGAAATAGTAGCCTATTTCCTTCTATTGCCTCCCACCCGCGTTCTTTTGCAAACGATTTAGGTGAGGTTCGAACTTGGGGGGGGCTTATGTTGGGAACCGAGTTCCTAATGCGTCTCATTTATCGGTTGGGTGGGTATTAATTTCTGGAACTCCACTGATTTTATGTGCGCCAGTTTTTGGTTTTGTGTCTGTATCATTTTCTTTCGTTCTTCTTTTATTATTATTACCTGGCGTGATTATGGGGGTGAGAAAAATAGGAAGGCAATTTCTGGAGAATTTGTTTTCTTTTTTTGTTTTACTTTTGTGGATTAAAACTCTTACTGGATTGGGAAGATGGATGTGTGGTATGAGATACTTAATGGCGCTGTTTAAGCATCTGAACTGTTTTCATTGGTCAATCCAGTTGAATACTTGTTTCTTTTATTGTTCAATAAATGAAGCAGTTACTTAGACTGTTAATAAGACTGGCTAATTGTTATTAATTTCAAAAACATTCAACCAGTAAGAGACCTATTAGGGCCTGATGGCCAAGTGGCCCTGGCTCTCAATACCACAGGTATCGGGTTCCAGTCCGGCAATGCCAAGGATGTTTGTAGTGGTTCGGGATCCACTTTAAACCCCAGTTCCCGGTCTCATATGACAGTAAAAAGCGTCACAGAACCCAATCAGACTTCTTCTTATCATTCCCAAATTGTAAAGGGGGCAGCCCAGCTCTAACCACAGTGATGTGGTGTGGTTTAGTAGTAGTAGTAGTAATAGATCAGTAGGACGGAAAGTCACTATATTGTATTGGATTGGATTGGAGGAGAAATTGGGAAAGTACGCATTTTCCAGATGACACATCATTCTTTTCATATGTGGGCAACAGGGATCAATGTTGACCAACCAGACGGTGGTTATGTTTATAAAGAAGTCAACAAGCATCGTGGGTTCATTGGCTAGTGCGTAATAAAAACCAACAATCTGTACAAATTGAAAATAAATAAATAGAAATAAAAATAATAAAATTTAAAAAATTTCAAAATAACAGTAAAGTTTTATTTTTTAAATAATAAACAGAATTTAAAAAAAAAAAAAAGATAAAAACAAAATTCTCCATCGTGATCTTTTATGAATAAAAAAATATGTTGAGATATAATAAAATAATTGTAATATATAAGAAGTATTAATTATAATATATAAGAAACATTCATGTAATCATCATTAATGTATAATAAATGTCTATTCATGTATATATATATATATATATATATGTGTGTGTGTGTGTGTGTGTGTGTTTGTTGCTATTTTCAATTTATCCTTTAGTTAAGTTATTTTACATTTTACACACACACACATATGTGTGTGTGTGTGTGTGTGTGTGTGTGTGTGTGTGTGTGTGTGTAAAAATGTAAAATAGCTTAACCAAAGGATAAATTGAAAGAATGCTGAAAATATAGGAAAATGAATACATTTTTAGTCATTATTATTTTAAAACTATTTATTAATAATTTATTGAATGATTTTGTATTTTATTTTGTAATGAATTCCTGTTCGTTCCTATTTCGTTATTTTGTAATGAAATGTTGCTTTTAGCTGGACTTTTATAAATATAATCTCTGTAACTTCAATAAAGTTTAGTTTAAAATGAAGAAAATTTTAACATAATAAACTTACGTTGTCCTTATTAGTTTGTCTAAAAGGATCTTTAAGTGAATTATACTAATGAAATGAAAGTTCAGAAAAATGAATTCTAAAAAAAGAACAACGCACACATAATAAACGCACACACGCACGCCTTTTAAAAGTATTACTTTTAACAGCGCATTTCTCCTTTCTACCTTTTTGTTTGTACATTCTTCTTATAAAAGCATTCCTCCCAACTTTTCACACTAAATTGAGTAACTTCGTAATATTTTCATTGGCTAAATTCTTTTGTTATACATTCCATTTTGCTTTTAATTTTCAAAGAGCGGCCGTCTTTATGAATGAAAATTATGCAAATCGAGTTTAGTTGTTCGTAAGGATTTCCAAACGATTTTATTCAGGACGAAAAATGTCGTTTGATTGCTTTACAAAATAAGTTGTATGAAATTTTGCTTGTTGTTACTAAGTGACATTCAAGTAGTTCCTACATATATAATTTAAAAATAACTGTATAAATACAAATATTTTGATCTTTTCAAAATAAAATAATTGCTAAGGGCATTGAATGTAATCATTGAAATAATGTTTGAAAAATAAGACAGCAAATAAAATAAATTATTAGTATAATTTAAAATTTATATGAATGCATAGATGATAAAGAGATCATTTTTGTTAAGTAACAAAATATTATTCATTAATTAAAATAATAATAAAACTTCTTCATTGGTGCAACAGCCCCAGGGTGAGCCAAGACCGTTTCCTTGCTACCAGATTTTGAGACAGGTGAATTTTTTTTTCTGAAGGGGTAGGATTTCAACCTTATGCCAACACTCTACAGGCTATATCTATTAGACCAGGATATGCGGTTTAAAGTGGATTCTGAACCATTACAAACATCCATGGCACCATCAAGGTTTCGAAACCAAAACGTGTGGCACCTAGCGCCAGAGTGCTAGTTATAATTAACCAGTGCGTATAAAAATACAATAATACGTACAAATTGAAATAAAAAAATAAATAAAACATTTAAGCTTTATTTTTTTAAGAAATAAATAGAATTTTTAAAAGAAAGAAAAAAAAAGTTCTCCATCGTCATCATTTATGAAATAAAAAATGGTGATGTTTAATAAAAAGAATTGTCACACAAAATTGTTAAAAGAAAATATTTATATGCAAAAAATATATATATATATATATATATATGGGGGTGTAAAATAGCTTAAGCAAAAATTGAATTAAAAGACTACTAAAAAATAAAAAAATGAATAAATATTTATAGTTATTATTATTTTAAAATTATTCTTTAATAATTTATTGAATGATTTTGTATTTTATTTTATACTTCAGTCCTTTTTCGTTATTTTGTAATGAAATGTTGCTTTTTCCAGTTCCTTTTAGCTCTACATTTACAAATGTAATCTTTTTAACTTCAATAAAGTTTAGTTTAAAATGAAGTAACTCTAACATAATAAATTTACGTTGTCCCTATTAGTTTGTCTAAAAGGATCTTTAAGTAAATTATACTAATAAAATGAAAGTTCAGAAAAATGAATTCAGAAAAAAAGGAAACAACGCATGCATAATAAATACGCCTTTTAAAAGTATTACTTTTAACAGCGCAATTCTTGCTTCTACCTTTTGTTTATACATTCTTCTTATAAAAGCATTCCTCCCAAATTTTCACACTAAATTAAGTAACTTCGTAATATTTTCATTGGCTGAAGTTATCCATTCCGTTTGATTTTAATTTTCAAAGAGCGTCGTCTTTATGAATGAAAATTATGCAAATCGAGTTAGTTGTTCGTAAGGGTTCCAAATGATTTTATACGGCACGAAAAGGTCGTTTTATTGCTTACTACAAAATAAGTGTTACGAAATTTCGCTTGTTGTTATTAAGTGACTTTCAAGTAGCTCGTACATGTATGATTTAAAATTCAGCGAACTGTATTAATACAAACATTTTGATCTCTTCAAGAGGAAATAATAGCTCATCAAATGCATTGAATGTAATCGTTGAAATACTGTTTGAAGAATAAGACAGCATGTAAAATAAATTATTAGTATTATAATTTAAAATTTGTATGAATGCATAAATGATAAAGAGATCATTTTTGTTAATTATCAAAATATTATTAATTAATTAAAATAATAATAAAACTTCTTCATTGGTGCAACAATTTCAGGGTGACCAAAGACCGTTCTCCTTGCAGGCAGATTTCGAGATAGGTGATATTTTTTCTTAAGGGGTAGGATTGTCCCCCTTATGCCCACGTTCGACATGTCATATTAGACCGGCGTCCTACCGGTTTAAAGTGGATTCTGAACCATTACAAACATCCATGGTAACGGCGGGACTCGAACCCGAAACCTGTGGCACCTAGCGCCGAGAGCTAGTTATAATTAACCAATGCGTAACAAAATCAAAACCTATAATCCGTACAAAAAAAAAAAAATAAATAAATAAAACTGTTGAGCTTTATTTTTTAAGAAAATAGAACTTTTTAAAAGAAGAAAGATAAAAAAATTCTCCATCGTCATCTTTTACGAATAAAAAAATGTTGATGTTTAATAAAAAATTGTCATACAAAATTGCTAAGAAAAAATATTTCTATATATATAAAAGCTTAACCAAAAAATGAATTGAAAGACTACTGAAAAATAGAAAATGAACACGTTTTTTTTTTTTTATTATTTTTAAAATTATTCTTTAATAATTTATTGAATGATTTTGTATTTTATTTTATACTGCTGTCCTTTTTCGTTATTTTGTAATGAAATGTTGCTTTTTCTGGTTCTTTTAGCTCAACTTTTATAAATATAATCTTTTTAACTTCAATAAACTTTAGTTTAAAATGAAGTTTAAAATGAAGCAAATTTAACATAATAAACTTACGTTGTCCCTATTTAGTTTGTCTAAAAGGATCTTTAAGTGAATTATACTAATAAAATGAAAGTTCAGAAAAATGAATTCAGAAAAAAGAAACAACGCATGCATAATAAATACGCCTTTTAAAAGTATTACTTTTAACAGCGCATTTCTCCTTTCTGCCTTTTGTTTGTACATTATATAAAAGCATTCCTCCCAATTTTTCACACTAAATTGAGTAACTTCGTAATATTTTCATTGGCTAAATTCTTTTGTTATACATTCCGTTTGCTTTTAATTTTCAAAGAGCGTCGTCTTTATGAATGGAAATTATGCAAATCGAGTTAAGTTGTTCGTAAGGAGTCCAAACGATTTTATTTAGCACGAAAAATGTCGCTTTATTGCTTGCAAAATAAGTGTTATGAAATTTCGCTTGTTGTTATTAAGTGACTTTCAAGTAGCTCCTACATGTATGATTTAAAAATTCAGCGAACTATATAAATACAAATATTTTGATCTTTTCAAAATAAAATAATTGCTTATAAAGTGCATTGAATATAATCGTTGAAATAATGTTTGGAGATTAAGATAGCACGTAAAATAAATTATTAGTATAATTTAAAATTTGCGTGAATGCATAGATGATAAAAGTGTTAACGTGCGGTGCTGGTGAACGTTAGGGCGAAGGTTCAATCCACTGGCTACTTTGTTGTAAACACTGTTTCAAAAAACAAGGGACTCAATGGAGTTTGTGATGTTCAGCATTTTGGCTCGTGAGTAGGGCTTCCTGGTGCGAGTTTTTGCCATATAATACGTAAATGCATGGGAAGTTCCCCTAAAAGCACTGCCCTCCGTCTTCAGAGACGCGGAACAGAAGTCAGACTTCTACCTATGCTCCGTCAAAAACAGAAGTTACCCCCCCCTCCCCCTCTTCTCTCCTAATGAGAAAAACGACAACGAAATATTATTTGTTGATTAAACTAATAATAAAGCTACTTCTAATAAATAGTTCATAAAGAAAATTTAAGGAGATTTTATTGAATTCAATCAGGCATACATTTCTACTTGTAGCCTAGTAAAAATGGCGTTACTAAGCTAGCAAAGAGATATGAATTCATTTTTGCTGGTGATGAGCATAGGATCACTTCCTTAAAAATGAGTGGAATCTATGGCGATTATATTAGAGTATTGACATAGAGCTTTTAAGTCTAGAATTCAACTAGAAAATATGTGGTAATTTCTTTAAAAATAATTCTCTAAAAGACATTTCTTTGTTTATAACATGCTTGGGAACAATATTAACCGTCATTATAAAAAGTTCGACAATCTAGTGAATTTATAGCTTTTCGGAGAGAGCAAACACACCACATTAGAAAGAAAAAAATGTCTGTATTCTTTATAAATGTCTGTGTTCTGAATATCAGTAGACCTTGTGCTTCATTTATGTTTGCGGCGTACAACCCACTGACGGAAGATGAATGGCAATGAAGACTATTTCTTCCCACGAGATTTTTTAGGGGGTAAATGCTCCCTATTTACACGTTGTATAGAAAAACCTTAAAAATTCTCATCAGGCACCTTGTTTTTTACTTTAACCCTCGGGTTCTTTTCCATTCTTGCTTTTCTCAGATAATTGTTATTGCTCCATTTTCTTCTTTTGTCCCCCTGTCCTAATTTTCCCCGCTTTTTTTCGTGTGTCCATTCAATTTCACCCACATCATTCCCAGACTGTCAAGTGGTATCTCAGTTTAAGGTACAGTGATGTGGTGTAGTGTAACAAGTAGTAATAGTAGCTAAACTATCGATACAAGATACTTTACATACTTTTTGTTACAATCGCTATCGGGTCTACTCTTTTCTAGAAGCAGTGACAGCAATGAATGCAACCAATGGATTCGAAACTGAGGTTTTTTCAAGTTATTTACACACGTTGTCACTGGGCCACGTATCTGATCCGATTTGATATGGTTTCACAAAATTATGGATATTCCATTTGGAATTTTTTTCAAAGTATTCAGTTAAATATTCGAGATACTAGACGGTCAAAAATATCCTCCCTCACACTCCGAATATACTCTATTGAAGACAGATGTGCTGTCATCTGACCATGGAAATGTTTGATAACCACAAATACAAACGGTAGAAATAATTACCGTATTCAAACAGCAGCATTAACCTGCCGAAACAAAATCAGACTATTCAATTCTATTCAATTTCACCGACATCATTCCCAATTGTCAGGTGGCGTCTCAGCTCAAGGCACAGTGATGTGATGTGGTGTAGTAGTAGTAGCCCATCTATCGATACGAGATCTTTGTTACAATAGCCATCAGTCTTTACCTTTTGCTGTAGTTTTTAATTGACCAATACAATTGACAATCCTTTTGATTCAGCAAAAATTTAAATTACAAAATTACCATATCGTTTGATTGCTCTATTGTAAATTAGCATTTCTGAATAAAGTACTTACTGCTTTTGTAACAGTAACATCTTAGAAAACATCTAAGCAGATACTTCGAAAGTAGTAACTTATTTAAATGTTTACTCACTGTATATACCTTTGGTTTTCCTTTAACGAGTTCGATCATAAAAACTGAAAGATGTTTAACTGTTATGTTAAGTGTCTAACAAAGAAACTACTTTTCCGACTACTTTTGTTCTGTCTTGGTAATTTAAATGGCTATTTAGAATGTTTATTGCACTGTTTGTATTATTTTTAATGCGATTACTTCAAACTCAAACTAGCAACTATTATTTACAATGTTTGGTGAAATAGTAAGTTAGTAAATAGTTAAATGCTATTAGAGATTAGCGCATACCAAGAAAAGAATTGTTGTTTTTAAAAGTTCCAAAGATTTTTTTATGGATAAATGCTGAACGATAAAATCATTAAGAATGTTGCATACAATCAGAAGTTTATTTTACTACCTATAAATAACTATTAGTTAAAACACTTTTAAAAGTACTTTCAGTATAAATTTAATGGATGGTGTGTCTCTGAAGTTATAGCAGAGTGTCTAGACATTGCTCCATTAAAGATCTTCGATTTAAAAGGTTCGATGTTTAAGAAGATTAAACCAATTTAGAACTTTATAAATGATATTTTTATTTAAGTTAAGTTTTATCACTGAACACCTGTTATAAGTTTTTTTCACTTTGTATATAATCCATAATAGCATCTTGTTTATTATATTTGTTTAATTATTTCTTTCGAACTTTAATAAATAATTAATAAAAGTTTTGAGACTTGTAAAGAATTTTCATGAGTTCAATAAAATGTACATTCATGTTGCAAAAGTTTTCGTAGCAATAGGAATTTCAAAAGAAAAAAATTCTACATTTTATTTATTAATATTTTTTGTTAGCACTTTCACGTTAGCTCATCAATTAAAATAATGAATTAATATTATTTAAAATTAATTAAATGATCATAATTAATTATTAATATTAAGTATATATCGTCATATATACTTTAATATTTAATATTAAATATTAAAGTATATTTGATTTAAAGTATTTAATATATGATCATGTATAAACTAATAACAATAACAATTTTATTTTATTATTCACTACAATTTCAAACAATATTACCCCAACTAAAATCAAACTTTTAACATTACATATTGTCTTAAACATTCACTATTCAATACTCTTCAATTAAAAAAAACTTTTCTTTCGAAATATAAATAATAATTGATTTTCATATGAAATATATTTTAAAAGAAAAAATATTCTTCAGAAAAACGATATTGGAATGACAGAAATCAGTAAATGATTAATATGATAAATATGATGAATATATGATAAATATGATGCCAATTAATATGGCATCATAAAATGATATGATAAATATGATGCCAATTAAATATGATGTCAATTAAAAAAACCTTTTCTTTCGAAATATAAATAATAATTGATTTTCATATGAAATATATTCTAAAAGAAAAAAATATTTTCAGAAAAACGATATTGGAATGACAGAAATCAGTAAATGATTAATATGATAAATATGATGAATATATGATAAATATGATGCCAATTAATATGGCATCATAAAATGATATGATAAATATGATGCCAATTAAAAAACCAATTAAATATGATGTCAATTAAAAAAACCTTTTTTCTTTCGAAATATAAATAATAATTGATTTTCATATGAAATATATTCTAAAAAAAGAAAAAAATATTCTTCAGAAAAACGACATTGGAATGACAGAAATCAGTAAATGATTAATATGATAAATATGATGATGATATGATAAATATGATGCCAATTAATATGGCATCATAAAATGATATGATAAATATGATGCCAATTTAAAAAACCAATTAAATATGATGTCAATTAAAAACCTTTTTCTTTCGAAATATAAATAATAATCGATTTTCATATGAAATATATTCTAAAGAAAAATATTCTTCAGAAAAACGATATTGGAATGACAGAAATCAGTAAATGATTAATATGATAAATATGATGATGATATGATAAATATGATGCCAATTAATATGGCATCATAAAATGATATGATAAATATGATGCCAATTAAAAAAACCAATTAAATATGATGTCAATTAAAAAACCTTTTCTTTCGAAATATAAATAATAATCGATTTTCATATGAAATATATTCAAAAAAGAAAAAAATATTCTTCAGAAAAACGACATTGGAATGACAGAAATCAGTAAATGATTAATATGATAAATATGATGATGATATGATAAATATGATGCCAATTCATATGGCATCATAAAATGATATGATAAATATGATGCCAATTAAAAAATCAATTCAATATGATGTCAATTAAAAAAACCTTTTCTTTCGAAATATAAATAATAATTGATTTTCATATGAAATATATTCCTGAAAAAAATATTCTTCAGAAAAACGACATTGGAATGACAGAAATCAGTAAATGATTAAAACCATGATAAATATGATGATGATATGATAAATATGATGCCAATTAATATGGCATCATAAAATGATATGATAAATATGATGCCAATTAAAAAAACCAATTAAATATGATGTCAATTAAAAAACCTTTTCTTTCGAAATATAAAAATAATCGATTTTCATATGAAATATATTCTAAAAGAAAAATATTCTTCAGAAAAACGATATTGGAATGACAGAAATCAGTAAATGATTAATATGATAAATATGATGATGATATGATAAATATGATGCCAATTAATATGGCATCATAAAATGATATGATAAATATGATGCCAATTAAAAAAAACCAATTAAATATGATGTCAATTAAAAAAACCTTTTCTTTCGAAATATAAATAATAATCGATTTTCATATGAAATATATTCTAAAAAAAAAAAATATTCTTCAGAAAAACGACATTGGAATGACAGAAATCAGTAAATGATTAATATGATAAATATGATGATGATATGATAAATATGATGCCAATTAATATGGCATCATAAAATGATATGATAAATATGATGCCAATTAAAAAACCAATTAAATATGATGTCAATTAAAAAACCTTTTCTTTCGAAATATAAATAATAATCGATTTTCATATGAAATATATTCTAAAAGAAAAAAATATTCTTCAGAAAAACGATATTGGAATGACAGAAATCAGTAAATAATTAATATGATAAATATGATGATGATATGATAAATATGATGCCAATTAATATGGCATCATAAAATGATATGATAAATATGATGCCAATTAAAAAACCAATTAAATATGATGTCAATTAAAAAAACCTTTTCTTTCGAAATATAAATAATAATCGATTTTCATATGAAAATATATTCTAAAAGAAAAAAAATATTCTTCAGAAAAACGATATTGGAATGACAGAAATCAGTAAATGATTAATATGATAAATATGATGATGATATGATAAATATGATGCCAATTAAATATGGCCTCATAAAATGATATGATAAATATGATGCCAATTAAAAAAACCAATTAAATATGATGTCAATTAAAAAAACCTTTTCTTTCGAAATATAAATAATAATCGATTTTTCATATGAAATATATTCTAAAAGAAAAATATTCTTCAGAAAAACGATATTGGAATGACAGAAATCAGTAAATGATTAATATGATAAATATGATGATGATATGATAAATATGATGCCAATTAATATGGCATCATAAAATGATATGATAAATATGATGCCAATTAAAAAAACCAATTAAAGATGATGTCAATTAAAAACCTTTTCTTTCGAAATATAAATAATAATCGATTTTTGAAATATATTCTAAAAAGAAAAATATTCTTCAGAAAAACGATATTGGAATGACAGAAATCAGTAAATGATTATATGATAAATATGATGATGATATGATAAATATGATGCCAATTAATATGGCATCATAAAATGATATGATAAATATGATGAAAATTAAAAAAACCAATTTAAATATGATGTCAATTTTTTTGTTTTCGAAATATAAATAATAATCGATTTTCATATGAAATATATTCTAAAGAAAAAAATATTCTTCAGAAAAACGATATTGGAATGACAGAAATCAGTAAATGATTAATATGATAAATATGATTGATATGATAAATATGATGGCAATTAATATGGCAAATGATCAGAAAATGCGAAAAATGTTATCTGGCTTGGTATTTTTTGTTTGTTCGTTGAACATCAGTAGGCCTTGTGTTTCATTTATGTTTGCTCACAATCCACCGACGGTAAGTGAATGGAAATGAAGGCTATTTCAGTCCATGAGATTTTAGGGGTATGCGCTGTATAGTAGAAAACCTGAAAAATTCTCATCAGGCACCTTGTTTTCTATTTTAACCGTTGGGTCTTTTTCATTCTTGCTGTTCCCAGATAACTGTTACGAATCAGCCTTCTTCCTTTTTTCCCCTTTCCAAATTTTCCCCAGCCTTTCTAGTGTGTACATTCAATTTCATCCACATCATTTCCAAACTGTAAAGTGAAATCTTAGCTCTAGGCACAGTGATGTGTCTTGATATAGTAGCAGTAGTCAGACTATACACTGAAGTGACAAAAGTCATGGGATACCTCTTAATATCGTGTCGGCCCTCCTTTCGCCCGGCGAAGTGCAGCAACCTCGACGTGGCATGGACTCAACAAGTCGTTGGAAGTCTTCTGCAGGGAATATTGAGCCATGTCTCGATAGACGTCCGTAATTGTGAAAGCGTTGATGGTGCAGGATTTTGGGCACGAACAGACCTCTCGATGATGTCCCATAAATGCTCGAGGGATTCATGTCGGGCGATCTAGGTGGCCAGATCGTTCGTTGGAATTGTCCAGAATGTTCTTCAAACCAATCGCGAACAGTTGCGGCCCGGTGACATGGCGCATTGTCATCCATAAAAAATCCCATCGTTGTTTGGGTACATGAAGTCCATGAATGGCTGCAAGTGATCTCCAAGTAGCTGAACATAAACATTTCCAGTCAATGTTCGGTCCAGTCACAAGAGGACCAAGTCCATGCCATGAAAAAAACAGCCCACACCATTACGGAGCCACCACCAGCTTGAACAGTGCCTTTTGCTGACAGTTTGGGTCCATGGCTTCATGGGGTCTGCGCCACACTCGAACCCTTCCATCAGCTCTTACCAACTGAAATCGGGACTCATCGGACCAGGCCACGGTTTTCCATTCATCTAGGGACCAACCGATATGCTCACGTGCCCACGAGGGTCGCTGCAAGCGATGTCGTTCTGTCAGTAAAGGCACTCGAGTCGGTCTTCTGCTGGAATAGCCCAAGAAAGCCAAATTTCTCCGCACAGTTCTAACAGACAAGTCCCTTGTACGTCCCACATTGATTTCTGCGGTTATTTGACGCAGTGTTGCTTGTCTGTTAGAATTTACGACTCTTTGCAGACGTCGCCGGTCTCGGTCGTTAAGTGCAGGCGGTCGACCACTGCGCTGTCCATGGTGGGATGTTATGCCTGAAATTTCATACTCTCAGCACACTCTTGACACAGTGGATCTGGGAATGTTGAATTCCCTAACGATTTCCGAAATGGCATGACCCATGCGTCTAGCTCCAACTAACATTCCGCGTTCAAAGTCTGTTAATTCCGTCGTGCGGTCATCACCACGTCAAAACCTCTTCACATGAATAACTAGAACAGAAATGAAAGCTCTGCGAAAGCACTGCGCATTTATACCTGTTCTACGCCTTTCTGCCATCTGAAGATTTTCATATTATTGCTATCCCATGACTTTTGTCACTCCAGTGTATATACGATATACTTTACATAATTTCCTGCTACAATCGCCATCGAGTCTACTCCTATTTTGAAAGCAGTGAAAGCAACGAACGCCGCCAATGCATTCGAAACTGAGCCTTTTTGCAAGTTAGTTATACACTTTTTATCATTGGGCCCGAATCTGACCCTGTTGGTAATGATATACAAAATTGATGGATATTCTATAGGAAATTTTTGCAAAATATGTTGTTGTTCTTATCCCTTGATTTAGAATCCTAAACCAAGTCCAGTAGATCATGCTGCATCAATAGATCGTAAACTGTCCTCCCCTCATTCAACGGTTGCCTCACAGAGGCACCAATACAATCGATGAGATGAGAGTGGAGACGCGATGGCTGAACAATGACAAAGAGTATATGTCTTCTCTTCTCCATTGAAGGTCAAACTCTTAGTGTAGCCAGTCCTTAGTCTAGCTAAAGCCGTTTGAACAGGTCTAGGACAGGAGCACTGCAAGGACATACCAGGATATTTTTGTAAAATATTCAAGTTAAATAGGCGAAATACCAAACGATCAAAAATATCCCCTCATCCTACTCGGATGTATTCTATTGAAAATATATTTGCTATGATCTGAACAATGTTTACAGCCACAAATAAAATCGGTAGAAATAATTCCAGTATCCACAAAGTTTTATTTTGCAGAAATATAACCACCGGATACCATGAAAAATAGGCACTACAGCGGTAACTATTAACGATATACCACTATGCAGAGTTTTATAGATGGCAACCAAATGTAATCGCACAGAATTTTCAGTTATCAAGTTGTATGATGAGGAGAATCTGGTTAATATCCAACCATTCACTTGGATTCTATCATAATAGCACGCTGTTCATTCATCTGAGATTTCAATGTTAACTCAATTTACAGACTGAAGCTCTTTATTAAACGAAAATCTCTTATAGTTTAATGTCTGACTGAAAGTAAAAGGATTTAAATCAATGTACTTTTTTAAAGACAAAAAAATTTTTTTTTTTTTTAAATGTTAAAAATAAACCCATTGTTTATTGCCTTTGTTTTCGTTGTTCTGCACATAATTTCAAAGAGCAATTAAAACTTCCGTTAAATTAAGTTAAATTGATAGTTAAGTATCTGACTGAGAATTATAAATTTTAACTATCTCACTGAGAACTTATCAATTTAACTAAACTAATTTAACTGAGATTTTTAATTGCATCTGTAAATAAAACTTTAAAACACAAAAGGCAGATGCTATTTAAATAGCTTGCTAAATTAATGTGTTAGTTAAAAACTCAGTTAAATTAAAAGTTAAATTGATAGTTTTCAGTTAAGTTAAATTGATAGATCTCAGTTAAATTTTCAGTCAGATAGTTAAAAACTCAATTAAACTAAGTTAAATTGATAAGATATAACTTTTATTTGCAAAACTGTGTTGCATTTTATCAATAAGATTTTTACTTTCTCTATTCTGATTTAAGAATATAAAGTTTCTAGGAAAAAAAAAAAAAAAAAAAAAAAAAAAAAAAAAACAAGGGAAATAAGTTACAACATTTAAATTTAAATAACTCTTTCAGAAAAAAGCACTACTTTTGAGCTTTTTTTTTAAATAAAATAATTTGTTTTTGTGAAATTCTAAAATTTGCTGTTTAGGAAAGTAACACAAAACTTAACAAATAAAAGAAAAAAAAAAGAAAAAATGGAAAAAAAGGTTTCCAGAGATTTAATAACAGAAGGAAAAAAAAAACAAAAACAATACAAAAACAAAAAAAAAAAAAAATTGCATTTTCTGTCCTTGTTTCCCCAAGAATGCCTGGAACTGAATCAAAAAGTAAAAAAAAAGAAAAAGGGAGGAGAAACCTTGTCAAGTTTACACCAAGGAATAAAAAGAAAAGCACTTCCTTACCTCTAAAATAAAGCAAGCCTTTCGAAGAAATGTTGTTTTTACTTAAATAAAAAAGAACTTAGTACTTGGAGTTTTACTTTACGTTCTGGCTGTTGGTTCAACAAGGCAAATACTCAGGAGTAAAGAGAATCAACAAAAGTTTAAGAAAGGAAGAGGATGGTCTGCTGACCGAACTCATAAAAGAAAGGGAACCCCTGTAGAACGTGTCTGTCAGATCAGATCTCGTGTTGTTACAGAAATAAATTGAAGCAAAACGAAATAAAGAAACAACAAGAGGTAGGACCCTTTTATTGTCTTCTTTTCTCAGAGAGTGGGGATGCTTTGGCTGCGTAGGGGAATTTAATAGCATATGCGAAGCTTTCATCTTTGTGTTTGTCCATGGGGTTTGTTGTTTTTCGGTTTGATTTAGAGATGAAGTAGTGATAAGTAGAACGGAGAAAAGAAAAGTAAATCTATCAGTAAGAAGAATGTAGTGCAATTTTTGGTAATGAAAAGAGTTTTTGTGCGGAAACTTTTTTTTCCAATTGCTTTGAAATTATATGCAGAACAAAGAAAACAAAGGAAATAAATAAAAGTTTTATTTTGTTAACGATCACAAAAAATAATAAAATTTTTGTCTTTAAATATACATTGATTTAAATCTTTTCCTTTTCTACCAGACATTTAAAATCCTAAAACTTGGTTTTCATATAATCAAAAGCCTCAGTAAAATGTGTTAACATTAAATCTCCAATGAATAAACAGTATGCTATTATAACAGAAACGTCCAAGAGAATGGTTTGATATTAACCAGATTTTCCATCACCATACAACCCGATAACCGAAAATTATGGGTGCTATTACATACGGTTGCCATCTATAAAACTCTGCATAGTGGTATATCGTTAATAGTCAGTTACATTGTATTGCTTATTTTCATGATATCCGGAGGTTATGTTTCCTCAGAATAATAATTTTTGGATATGGGAATTATTTTTACTTATTGTATTAGTGGTTGTCAAACATTTCCTCTATTTGGTTTGATTTGTCGCTCAACTGTCATTTTTGCACACTTTAGGCTGACTAGGCCGTGACCTACAGTTTAACGTGGATTCCAAACCACTAACAAACATCCGTACCACCACCAAGAAATTACTATGATAACAGCTCTTTAATCCTGCACATCCTGGACTACAGCTGTACTGGATTAATGATTTTACCGGATTATCGCGATATTTGGTTCATCTTGAGTGAATATTTTAAAACGCTTGGTTTATAATCCATTGAAGTAATCTAAAATAAATTTATAAGTGTAGCCTGACAAAGGTCAAGCTATATTTTACCATAATTCAAGAAGTTAATGTAATGGCAAACATTTAGAAAAGAAATTACTACAGTAACAGCTCTTAATCCGGTACAACCGGGACTACAGTTATAATAAATTAATTATTTTGCCGGATTATTGAGTACCACTATATTTTTAACAGAGATACCCAAAAAAAAATCACCCTATAAAATAATTTAAACAATTAAAAGACACATTTAATTTTTTAACACATTTTGAACCTGCATCGACTATTTAAATATCCGGCAAAGTATTTCGTGTTTCTAGCTTTAATTACAAAATAAATTCAACACATTGAACATTATTTTAATTAAATATTCTACTGCAGATAAGTAATTTGTTTAAAGTAGTGTAAAATACGCATTATAATTTTTAAATAACAATAACATGTTTTTTTTTTTTTTTATAATAACCTAAATCTGAATTAAATTAATTTTTGTAATGTAAATTATTAATAATGAAAAATATTTATGAAGTGCATGAAACACTGAAAGAAATAGCCTTTTTTATTGACTTATTTTATTAAATACTTTTTTTTTTTTTTGTTTATAAACAATTTCTGAATTAAGAGATCATAATATTTTCTAATAATTTATTTATTAAATGACTATCAGATTACTGACATTTTGAAACATTATTTTCTTTTCTAAAAAAATGCTCAAAATAATGAACTACAAAATTAAAAACATGATTACAAATTCTTATTTTATCAAAAAAAAATTTACTTCAGTGAATTATGTACTACAGAATTAATAGATTTAGTAATGGTTTAAATTCTGAGACTGTTAAATATAAAGAAAAATCAAATTATCCAATTATTTTAAAGATGATACTTAATTAACTACATCTCTTTTTAATGGAAACCCTATTCGAATCTATCTTCAAAACAGTTTCAAACGATTCAATATATTCTAGTCACCAAATAACTCTTAATTAGCATAACTTTAAACTAGCACCTGCCTTATTTAAAATAAACAAATATGGAAACCTCAAAATTTTGATTATTCCAGCATATATCTCCTTATGCTTTTATTTCGAAATTAAATTTCTACTCTAATTAATTTCAGAAAGGCTAGTTGTTATAAAATCCTTTACTCGAATTGACAACAGTAACGGGAATTGTTTACAAGGAGCACTAAATAATCCTCCAAACTACTTCGCATTTATCTCTTCGAAATGAAATCCCCGACAATCAGATTGAATGGGATTAATTTAAGATACAATTTTGTGCAATGAATATTATTCTTGGCGAAAATGGCGAAGCAATCTCGTGCCTTCTTTTAAGCGCCAGTCCGTTATTAGCAGTAATAATTCCCCTGGCGGCTTGTTTTCGATCAAATTGATGTCAACAGCTTGAGCTCCAGATTATTCCAAAGCAATTGTCTGAGCTCTGGCTTAGACAATGAAGGAACAAATCTGCTTGACGCAGGGCGATTGTTAGCTTGCAAGACGATGCCAAGATAACAATTCATGGCGATTAAAAGCTGTAAAGCGAGTGAAAGGGTGCCGAAGGAGAACTCGTTATAATGGAAATTCGTTTCATTCGAAATTCCTTAACAAGCGCTCTTAACGATTCAATTAAAATTTGGAAGTTGTCCCGGAAATTATACGGAAAGGGGGTTTCTTTTCACTTTATTATTGTTATTATTTTTTAAATTCCTCCTCAGCGGTTTTGTTGTAAAAGTTGAGGCATAACGATATCGATGGTGATGGTAAGGACCACATTTTTCAAGGGAAGATAATGAGGTAGAAATTTTAGAAGCCATTTGCAAAACTGAATTTATGACAAAGGTGGAAATGGCGTTGTTTATTTTGTTTCCCTAAATTCTTTTGTGCAGGAATTACATGAAAACGGCGTATTTGAAATGTTGTCTTGGCTGTACAGAAAGTTTATTTCACTGAGTACAGGAATGAGTATTGTGAAGATTTACATTGTGGTTGTTTTTTGTTTTATCTTTCTAGTTTTCAAGGAAAAGCGAAGAAATTTGACTTTATTGAGTGAATATTTCAAAACGCTTGGTTTATAATTCATTTAAGTAATTTAAAATATTCTATTAAGTGTAACCTGACAACAGACAAGCTATACTTTATGATAATTCAAGAAGCTAATATAATGGCAAATAGTAAGAGAAGAAATTACTACAGTAACAGATCTTTAATCAAGCACATTCAAGGACAACAGTCATACTGGATTAAATGTACTTTGGTAAATTACGTATTGCAGAATTAATAGATTTAGTTTATGTTTTCAATTCTGAAACGGTTAAACATCGAGAAAATCAAATTATCCAATTATTTTAAAGATGATACTTAATAACTACATCTCCTTTTAATGAAACTCTATCCGAATCTGTCTCCGAAACAGTTTCAAACGATTCAATATATTCTAATCACCGAATAACTCTTAATTAGCATATCTAAAAAAAAATTTTTGCCTCATCAAAAATAAACAAATATAGAAACCTCAAAATTATAATTACTCCATTGTATTTCCACTCATGCTTTTATTTGGAAATTAAATTTCTACTCGAATTAATTTCCGAAAAGCTACTTATTATAGAATCCGTTACTAGAATTGGCGGCAGTAACGGGAACTGTTTACAGAGAATACTAAATAATCCACCAAACTACTTCGCATTTATCTCTTCGAAATGAAATCCCCACCAATCAGATTGAATGAGATTAATTTTAGATACAATTTTGTGCAATGAATATTATTCTTGGCGAAAATGGCGAAGCAATCTCGTGCCTTCTTTTCAGCGCCAGTCCGTTATTAGCAGTAATAATTCCCTGGCGCCTTGTTTTCGATCAAATTGATGTCAACAGCTTGAGCTCCAGATTATTCCAAAGCAATTGTCTGAGCTCTGGCTTAGACAATGAAGGAACAAATCTGCTTGACGCAGGGCGATTGTTAGCTTGCAAGATGATGCCAGGATAACAATTCATGGCGATTAAAAGCTGTAAAGGCGAGTGAAAGGGTGGCAAAGGAGAACTCGTTATAATGGAAATTCGTTTCATTCGAAAGTCCTTAACAAGCGCTCTTAACGATTCAATTAAAATTCGGTAGTTGTCCCGGAAATTATACGGAAAAGGGGTTTCTTTTGCACTTTATTATTGTTATTATTTTTTTAAATTTATCCTCAGTGGTTTTGTTATAAAAGTTAAGACATAACAATATAGATGGTGATGGTAAAGACCACATTTTTCAAGGGAAGATGACGAGGTAGAAATTTTAGAAGCGATTTGCGAAACTGAATTTAGGGAAAAAGGCGGAAATGCCGTTGTTTATTTTGTTTGCGTAATTTATTTTTGTACAGAAAGTACATGAGAACAGGCGTATTTGAAAAGATGTCTTGCCGGTACAGAACGTTTATTTCACTGAGTACTGGAATGAGTATTGTGAAGATTTACAGTGTGGTTGTTTTTGTTTTGCCTCTTTAATTTTGGCTAAATTATTTTTCAAACTACAGTTATTCTTCTGTTGAAGTTTTTTCTCTGAAACAATTTGAAGGAAGAAGCAAGAAATTTTATTTTTCTTTGGTGGAATATTTAAAAGCGCTTGGTTTATAATCCATTTAAGTAATCTAAAATATACTTTTAAAGAGTAGCCTGACAATGGTCAAGCTGTACTTTAACATGTTTCAGGAAGCTAATGTAATGTCATACATTTAGAGAAAAAAATTACTACTGTAACAGCTCTTTTAATCCGGGACTACAGTCATACTGGATTAATTATTTTGCTGGATTTTTGAGTATCACTATATTTTTAAACGGAAATACCAAAAAAAAAAAAAAAAATCACCCTAGAAAATAATTTAAACAATGAAAAGGCGAAAATTATTTTTTAAGTATGATCTGAACTTGCATTGACTATCGAAATAACCCTGAAAAAATTGCTTGATTCTAGTAATTACACAATTAAATCCAAGCATTGAACATTAATTTAATTAAGTATTCTATTTTTGATAAGTAGTTTGTTTGAAGTAGTGTAAAATACGTATTATGACTTTTACATAAGCATAACATTATTGTCGTTTTAAGAATCTAAATTTTAATTAAAACAATTCTTGTAATGTAAATTATTAATAATGAAAATATTTATGAAGGGTATGAAACACTAATAAAAAAGCTCCTATTTTTTATTGATTTCTTCTATTAAATACTTTGATTTATAAATAACTTTCTGAATTAAAAGATCATAAAATTTTTAGTTATTTTGCTTATTAAATAAATCAGATTGCTGTAATTTGAAACATTGTTTTAAAAAAAATGCTTAAAATAATGGATCACAAAATTATTTAGATTAATATAAATTCTTATTTTATCATAATACTTTGGTAAATTATGTATCAGAGAATTAATAGATTATGAGATTACTTTTCCATTCTGAAACGCTAAGAGCATAAAGAAATATCAAATTATCCAATTATTTTAAAGATGATACTTAATAACTACATCTCCTTTTAGTGAAACTCTATCCGAATCTATCTTCAAAACAGTTTCAAACGATTCAATATATTCTAATCACCAAATAACTCTTAATTAGCATAACATTAAACTAGAACTTGGCTCATCAAAAATAAACAAATATAGAAACCTCAAAATTATGATTACTCCAGCATATATCCCCTCATGCCTATATTTCGAAATTAAATTTCTACTCGAATTAATTTCCGAAAAGCTAGTTATTATAGAATCCTTTACTAGAATTGGCGACAGTAACGGGAATTGTTTACAAGGAACACTAAATAATCCTCCAAACTACTTCGCATTTATCTCTTCGAAATGAAATCCCCACCAATCAGATTGAATGGGATTAATTTTAGATACAATTTTGTGCAATGAATATTATTCTTGGCGAAAATGGCGAAGCAATCTCGTGCCTTCTTTTCAGCGCCAGTCCGTTATTAGCAGTAATAATTCCCCTGGCGGCTTGTTTTCGATCAAATTGATGTCAACAGCTTGAGCTCCAGATTATTCCAAAGCAATTGTCTGAGCTCTGGCTTAGACAATGAAGAGCAAATCTGCTTGACGCAGGACGATTGTTAACTTGCCAGATGATGCCAGGATAACAATTCATGGCGATTAAAAGCTGTAAAACGAGTGAAAGGGTGGCAAAGGAGAACTCGTTATAATGGAAATTCGTTTCATTCGAAATTCCTTAACAAGCGCTCTTAATGATTCAATTAAAATTTGGCAAGTTGTCCCGGAAATTATACGGAAAAGGGGTTTCTTTTCACTTTATTATTGTTATTAATTTTTTAAATTTATCCTCAGTGGTTTTGTTGTAAAAGTTGAGACTCAACGTTATCAATGGTGATGGTAAGGACCACATTTTCAAGGGAAGATAACGAGGTAGAAATTTTAGAAGCGATTTGCGAAACTGAATTTATGGAAAAAGGCGGAAATGCCGTTGTTTATTTTGTTTTCGTAATTTTTTTTGTACAGAAATTACATGAGAAGGCGTATTTGAAAAGATGTTGTCTTGGTGGTACAGAAAGTTTATTTCACTGAGTACTGGAATGGGTATTATGAAGATTTGCACTGTAGTTGTTTTTTGTTTTATCTTTCTAGTGTTAGGGAAATTATTTTTCAAAGTACAGTTATTCTTCTGCTGAAGTACTTTCTCAAAAATATTTTTAAGGAAGAAACAAGAAATTTTATTTTTCTTGAATGAATATTTCAAAATGCTTGGTTTATAACCCATTTTAAATAATATAAAATGTACTTTTAAGTGTAACCTGACAGTGGTAAAGCTATCTTTACCATAATTCAAGAAGCAAATGTAATGTCAAAAATTTAGAGAAGAAATTACAACTGCAACAGCTCTTTAATCCGGCACTTCCCGGACCACAGTCATATTTTGCATTAGAGATTTTGCCAAATTATCGGGACTATATTTTTAGCGGAGAAACAAAAAAAAATCACTCCAGAAAATGTAAACAATTAACCGTACATATTTAATTTTTTAAGTTCATTTTGAACTTACGTCGACTATCAAAATATCCGGCAAAATATTTTGGGATTCTAGGTGATTTTAGATGATTACAAAAATTAAATTCAAATATTGAACATTAATTTAGTTAAATATTCTATTACTGATAAATAATTTGTATAAAATAGTATAAAAATACTGGTTATGATTTTTAAATAAACATAACAGTATTCTTCTATTAATAGTCAAAATTTGATTTAAAATAATTCTTATAATGTAAATTATTAACAATAAAAAATATTTATGAAGTGTATAAAGCAATAAAAAGAAATAGCCTATTTTTGATTAAATTATTTTATTACATACTTTTTTTGTTTATAAGTCACTTTCTGAAGTAGGAGATCATATTATTTTCTAATAATTTATTTTTAAATAACTATCAGATGGAAGTTTTTTTTTTTTAATAAAAGGTTTAGAATAATGAATCACAAAATTACTAACCTGATTACAAATTTTTATTTTATAATTAAAAAAATTTACTTTGTTTAATTGCGTATCACAGATTTAATAGATTTAGATTATGTTTTCAATTCTGAAAGGGTTAAAAACAAAGAAAAATGTAATTATCCAATTATTTTAAAGATGATACGTAATAACTACATCTCCTTTTAATGGAACTCTATCCGAATCTATCTTCAAAACAGTTTCAAGCGTTTCAATATATTCTAATCACCAAATAACTCTTAATTAGCATAATCCTAAACTGAAACTGCCCTCATCGAAAATAAACAAATATGAAAACCTCAAAATTATGATTACTCCGGCATATATCCCCTTATGCTTTTATTTCGAAATTAAATTTCTACTAGAATTAATTTCCGAAAAGCTAGTTATTACAGAATCCTTTACTCGAATCGATAACAGTAACGGGAATTGTTTACAAGGAACACTAAATAATCCTCCAAACTACTTCGCATTTATCTCATCGAAATGAAATCCCCACCAATCAGATTGAATGGAATTAATTTTAGATACAATTTTTGTGCAGTGAATATTATTCTTGCGGAAGTAATCTCGTGCCTTCTTTTCAGCGCCAGTCCTTTATTAACAGTAATAATTCCCTGGCGCCTTGTTTTCGATCAAATTGATGTCAACAGCTTGAGCTCCAGATTATTCCAAAGCAATTGTCTGAGCCCTGGCTTAGACAATGAAGGAACAAATCTGCTTGACGCACGGCGATTGTTAGCTTGCAAGATGATGCCAGGATAACAATTCATGGCGATTAATAGCTGTAAAGCGAAATTCCTTAACAAGCGCTCTTAACGATTCAATTAAATTTTGGAAGTTGTCCCGGAAATTATACCGAAAGGGGGTTTCGTTTGCTCTTTATTATTGTTATTTTTTTTTTAATTTATTCTCAGCGGTTTTGTTGTAAAAGTTTAAGGCACAACGATATCGATGGTGATGGTAAGGACCACATTTTTCAAGGGAAGATAACGAGGTAGAAATTTTAGGAGCGATTTTTGAAACTGAATTTATGAAAAAAGGCGGAAATGCCGTTGTTTATTTTGTTTCCCTAAATTTTTTTGTTGAGGAATTACACGAGAACGGCGTATTTGAAAAGTTGTCTTGGTGGTACAGAAAGTTTATTTCACTGAGTACTGGAAGGAGTATTATGTAGATTTACATTGTGGTTGTTTTTGTTTTAATTTTCTATTGTTCGCTAAATTATTTTTCAAGCCACAGTTGTTCTCCTACTGAAGTTGTTTCTCTAAAACAATTTCGAGGAAGAAACGAGAAATTTTATTTTTCTTGAGTGAAATATTTTAAAACACTTTCTTTATAATCCATTTAAGTAATCTAAAATATAATTTTAAGTGCAACCTGACAATGGTCAGGCTATACTTGTCGAAGTGAAATAATGATCTTACCATATTATCGGGCGTCACTATATTTTTAAAGATCACAAAAAATTATTCTAAATCATAATTTAAACAATTAAAAAGGACTTATTTAATATTTTTACTCACATTCTGAACCTTTGTCGACGATTTAAATATTCGGCATACTTTTTCGTGATTCTAGTAATTTCAAAATTAAATTCAAACATTCAACATTAATCTAATTTAATATTCTGTTATCGATAAGCAGTTTGTATAAGGTAGTATAAAATACATATTATGATTTCTAAATAAACATAAAAGTGTTGTCCTTCTAATAATCTAAATTTCATTTAAATTATTCTTGTAAGGTAAATTACTAACGATAAAAATATTTATGAAGTGTATGAAACACTAAAATAATAGAATATTTTGTATTGACTTTTTTTCTTAAATCACTCGATTTTTCTTTTTCATTATAAATCTCTTTTTGAAATAAAAGATCTTAATAGTTTCTAATAATTTATTTAATTAAAATCTATCAGATTGTTGTATTTTATAACAGTTTTTTTTTTTTAAAGAATGAGAATAATGAATCACAAACATGATTAGAAATTATTATTTTATTATTAAAAAGATGTGTTTTGGTAAATTACGTATAGCAGTATTAATAAATTTAGTTCTTGTTTTCAATTCTGAAACGGTTAAACATAAAAAGAAAAATCAAATTATCCAATTATTTTAAAGATGATACTTAATAACTACATCTCCTTTTCATGGAATTCTATGCGAATAAATCTTCAAAACAATTTCAAACGATTCAATATATTCTAATCACCAAATAACTCTTAATTAGCATGACCCTAAACTGGATCTTCCGTCATCAAAAATAACCAATTATAGAAACCTCAAAATTATGATGACTCAGGCATATATCCCCTTATGCTTTTATTTCGAAATTAAATTTCTACTCGAATTAATTTCCGAAAAGCTACTTATTATAGAATCCTTTACTCGAATTGACAACAGTAACGGGAATTGTTTACAAGGAACGCTAAATAATCCGCCAAACAATTTCGCATTTATCTCTTCGAAATGAAATCCCCACCAATCAGATTGAATGGGATTAATTTAAGATACAATTTGTGCAATGAATATTATTCTTGGCGAAAATGGAGAAGCAATCTTGTGCCTTCTTTTCAGCGCCAGTTAGTTATTAGCAGTAATAATTCCCTGGCGCCTTGTTTTCGATCAAATTGATGTCAACAGCTTGAGCTCCAGATTATTCCAAAGCAATTGTCTGACCTCTGGCTTAGACAATGAAGGAACAAATCTGCTTGACGCAGGGCGATTGTTAGCTTGCAAGATGATGCCAGCATAACAATTCATGGCGATTAAAAGCTGTAAAGCGAGTGAAAGGGTGCCGAAGGAGAACTCGTTATAATGGAAATTCGTTTCATTCGAAATTCCTTAACAAGCGCTCTTAAAGATTCAATTAAAATTTGGAAGTCATCCCGAAAATTATACGGAAAAGGGGGTTTCTTTTATACTTTATTATTGTTATTATTTTTAAATTTATCCTCAGCGGTTTTGTTGTAAAAGTTAAGGCATAACGATATCGATGGTGATGGCGATGCTAACGACCACATTTTTCAAGGGAAGATAACGAGGTAGAAATTTTAGAAGCGATTTGCGAAACAGAATTTATGAAAAAGGTGGAAATGCCGTTGTTTATTTGGTTTTCGTAATTTTTTTATTATAGAAATTACACGAGAACTGCATATTTGAAAAGTTTTCTTGGTGGTGCAGAAAGTTTATTCCACTGAGTACTGGAATGAGTATTATTGACATTTACAATGTGGTTGTTTTTGTTTTTTTCTCTCTAGTGTTATCTAAATTATTTTTCAAACTACAATTTTTCTTGAGTTAATATTTCAAAACGCGTGGTTTATAATCCTTTGAAGTAATCTAAAATGTATTTATAAGTGTAGCCTGGCAAAGGTCAAGCTATATTTTACCATATTTCAAGAAGCTTATGTAGTGGAAAACAATTAGAGGAGAAATTACTACGATAACAGCTCTTTAATCTGGCACATGGGACCACAGCAGTCATACTGGATTGATGTTTTTACCGGATTATCTAGTGTGAATATATTTTTAACGGAGAAACCTAAAAAATCACTGTAGAAAACAATTTCAACAATTAAAACGTACATATTTAAGTTTTTTACTCACATTCTGAACCTGTGTCTACTATATAAATATCAAGCATAGTATTTAGTGATTCTAGTAACTACCAAATTAAATTCAAACACTGAATATTAATTTAATTTAATATTCTATTAGCGACAAGTAGTTTGTTTAAAGTAGTATAAAATATATATGACTTTTTAAATAAATAGAAAAGTATTGCCTTCTAATAATCTAAATTTGATTTAAAATAATTTTAGTAATGTAAATTATTAATAATGAAAAATAATTAGGAACCGTATGAAACGCTGAAAGAAATAGCCTATTTTTTTTCATTGATTTTTTATTAAATACTTTGATTTATAAATTAAAAGATCATAAAATTTTCTAACTATTTTGTTTATTAAATAAATCAGATTAATGTATTTAGTTACATTGTTTTATTTAAAACGATGCTTAAAATAATGAGCCCCAAAATTACTAAGATGACTAAAAATTTCTATTTTATTAATAAAAAATGTACTTTGGTGAATTATGTATCGCATAATTAATAGATTAGTGGGATCTGTTTTCAATTCTCAAGCGGTTAAACATAAAGAAAAGACAAATAATCCAATTATTTTAGAGATGATACTTAATAACTACATCTACTTTTAATGGAACTCTATCCGAATCTATCTTCAAAACAGTTCAAACGATTCATTATATTCTAATCACCAAATAACTCTTAATTAGCATAATCTTAAACCGAAACTTGAATCATCAAAAATAAACAAATACAGAAACTTCAAAATTATGATTACTCCAGCATATATCCCCTTATGCTTTTATTTGAAATTAAATTTCAACTCGAATTAATTCCCGAAATTATTTCCGCATTATTATAGAATCCTTTACTCGAATTGACAACAATAACGGGAATTGTTTACAAGGAACACTAAACTACATCACATTTATCTCTTCGAAATGAAATCCCCACCAATCAGATTGAATGAGATTAATTTAAGATACAATTTTGTTCAATGAATATCATTCTTGGCGAAAATGGCGAAGCAATCTCGTGCCTTCTTTTCAGCGCTAGTCCGTTATCAGCAGTAATAATTCCCCTGGCGGCTTGTTTTCGATCAAATTGATGTCAACAGCTTGAGCCCCAGATTATTCCAAAGCAATTGTCTGAGCTCCGGTTTAGACAATGAAGGAACAAATCTGCTTGACGCAGGGCGATTGTTAGCTTGCAAGATGATGCCAGTATAACAATTCATGGCGATTAAAAGCTGTAAAGTGTGTGAAAGGATGGCAAAGGAGAACTCGTTATAATGGAAATTCGTTTCATTCGAAATTCCTTAACAAGCGCTCTTAACGATTCAATTAAAATTTGGAAGTTGTCCCTTAAATTATACGGAAAAGGGTTTCTTTTCACTTTATTATTGTTATTATTTTTAAATTCATCCTCAGCGGTTTTGTTGTAAAAGTTGAGACATAACGATATCTATGGTGATGGTAAGGACCATATTTTTCAAGGGAAGATAACGAGGTAGAAATTTTAGAAGCGATTTGCAAAAATTGAATTTATGGAAAAAGGCGGAAATGCCGTTGTTTATTTTGTTTCCTTAAAAATTTTTTTCAGAAATTACTTGAGATGCAGGGGTATTTGAAAAGATGTCTTTTCAGTACAGAAAGTTTATTTCACTGAGTACTGGAATGAGTATTAGGAAGATTTACATTGTGGTTGTTTTTATTTTATCTTTCTAGTGTTAGCTAAATTAAACTACAGTTGTTCTTCTGCTGAAATTGTTTCTCTGAAATAATTTTGAGGAAGAAACAAGAAATTTTATTTTTCTTTGGTGGAATATTTCAAAATGCTTGGTTTATTATCCATTTAAGCAATCTAAAATATACTTTTAAGTGTAACCTGACAATGTTTAATCTATACTTTAGCATAATCCAAGAAGCAAATACAATGGCAAACTTTTAGAGAACAAATTACTACTGTAACAGCTCTTTAATCCGACATGACCGGGACCACAGTCATGTATTGGATTAGGGATTTTGCTGGTTCATCCTGCATCACTATAGTTTTTATCTGAGATACCCTAAAAATCCCTGTAGCACATTCTTAACTTGTGTCGATGTAAAAATCCGGCTTTTAAAAAATCCCTTTACTCGTGTAACAAATGATATAAAAATCGGGCAAAATATTTCATGATTCTAGTAATTACAAAATTAAATTCAAACATTTAACATTAAATATTATATTATTGATAAAAACACAATATAAAAGGAAAAACGAGTACAGTATACGGATAATTCAAACACATCGTGAAAATTTTCTCTATTGCAAGAAAAAATATAGGAAAGTTACTGTTTAAAAAAGCATTTGATATCATGTTACTTCTGGGACTCCGATTTCTCCTTCGAAAATCGTTACAAATTATACATAAATTTATGAGTTTTACAAATGTTTTATAAATACATTTAATGCAGAAGAAACATGTTCCTTCATCTCCCATGGATCCTTCTTCATCTAATTATCTTTCTTAAACCTGGCCTTCTTTTTATGTGCGGAAAGCTTTGCGTAATCTGTTCGTCACTCAGTTCTTTGATCATTGGCCAATTTCTGCCGATTTCAGTCAAGTCTGTAATTTTCTTAAAGGAACATCTGTGAAAGGGTCGTTTGGAACTTTACTACAAAATCTAGCTCCACATTTTGACCATCACTGTTAATGTTTGGATCTTGATTCGCATCTTCATCATTATGCCAACGTTTGCACCAGCACCATTGTAGAATCACTTCTTTCACCTGACTTCACATTATAGCAATTGCGAAAATTTAGAATAGCACTTTCAAATATCAAATTTAGAATAGCAATTTCTTTCCCATTAAATTGCCTTTGGAAGTTTTTTATGTCAAGTCAGAATCTAAAACTCCTTGCAGAAAAGATCTTCTATAAGAAACACTTTACATTTTGAATAGTACCTTGAGCCATCGGCTGAATCAAGGAAGTGGCATTTGGTGGAAGTTAATCTACAAAAATAATACCGGAAACCAAATCAGAAGTAGGAAGATTAGCTGTACAGTTGTCCAATAATTAAAACCCTTTGCTATTTGTTGACATTCCACGTTTCTTAAAGTATTTCTTTTATAAAGCTACAAAATGATGGCAATATCAATCAGTGAAATAAGAATAATGCTGAGCAGCGACTTTGTTTTCAAGGTTGACAAACATACAAATCTATCTAAAAAAATCAGAAAGCGAGCGGCTCGATTGGTGCCATATAATAAAATGTACCCTAACCATCGAATGCCCGTTGAAAGAGCTCTTACGGTAATAAGTGAAACAGTGAAAAAATTACAACGACTCATAGAATTATTATAAGAATACTAAAATAAAATACTGGAAGAACAGGACGGATACTACAAGAATTACTGAAGGAAAACTGAAAGAATTTTTGAAAGAAAACTAAAAGATTATCTAAAAAGAAAACTGAAAGAATAGAAATTACTAAAAGAATACTGAATTACTAAAAGTGAAACTGTTAAAGAAAGAACTAATCTTTAAGAAAATCAATTTAAAGGAAATTCTATTTGCCTTTTCAAAAAATATAGTAGTTAGTAAGAAGGTTCATTCATAGAATTTAAATAAATAAAATAAATGAAATAAATTTTTAATTTTTAATTTTCCAATTTTTTTTTAGTAATAAATACAAATTACTTTTAATAATTCATTATGTATGCATAATGACAGATGGACAGTATGAACAACATAATTTACGTTCTTTCTGACTAGCTATGTTTTCTATCACTTATTTAAAAACTTAAAATTATTTCATTAAAAGAAAATTAAGAACATTTATGCATTATATTTTCTTGCTAATTCCTAAATAGTTCAATAAATTATTTACATATATCACTAGTTTAAAAATTAAAAATCAATTCATTTCAGTTAAATTAATCATATTGGCACAGCATAATTTTCCCAGAAACTGAATAGTTTGTGAAAACTGATAATTAACTTAGGGATAAAGATCAGTTGCGGTTAAAGTTAGTGACAAGCTTTCCAAGAGAAACAAAATTAAAATAGGAAATATGAAAACCCATTTTTGTAACTCGACTGGCAATCATTTGGCACTGATAGATTGATCTATGTTGATTAGTATTTATTTTAATGTGGCAAATAAAAAAATAGATCTATCTAGAGTCAGTCATGAAAATAATAAATCTTTGATATGAATATTGCCAATCATGACATTTCAATTCATTCTTCATTTATAAAAATGGTATTTTTTTATTTTTTTGTAAATTTTATCAATTTATAGACTAATATTTTGTAAAAATATCTAGCTTAGTCTAAAATGCTTTATATTATGAATTCTCATGGTGAATAGCGCTCTGGTTTCAGGTGCCACAGGTTTCAGGTTCGAGTCCCGGAATTGCAGTGGTTCGTTTAGATGTTTTTAGTGAATGGAAATGTAATGTTTAAATGTTTGTAGTGATTGGAAATGTAACGTTTGGATGTTTTTGGTAGTTTGGAATCCACTTTACACCTTAGATACCAGTCTAATATGACTTCTGGGTGTAGGACTCACAGTAGGACAAGGTCGTCTGCCTACTGGCAGACGACCTTGGCCCTGGAGCTTCAATGCATTACATTTAAATCATTGGTTTGGCTGTTTCACCGATGAAGAAAAAATAATTATTTGTAATTTTTTTTCCTGTAATTTTAATTAGCAGTAAAATTTCGTGATAACAGTCATATACAAACAATTTTTAGTTGAAAATGGAATCATCAACCGGCGTAATTTTATTTCATTAATTTTACTGAGCTTCAATGCATTACATTTAAATCATTGGTTTGAATCAGAATCAGTTTTTTCCCAAATTGTATTAAGTGGAACACTAGTCCAATAAAAATCTTTTTCCTGTTATAAAAAACTAAAGTATAACATTAAAATTTTAGATAGGAGGATTTTGTAGATATTTTAGATATGATATATATATATAAGATATCTATAAATATTTTATAATATATCATTCGGCGTCATTGTAACTCGGGCGACCTGTGCTGCAACATCTACTCACATTACCATCATCTACAGGTGAAATTTGCCAAAGGAGTTCACAGATTCCAATGCGGTATCCGGAAAGGCTTTTCCGGACAACATATTTATAAATATAAATATTTTTACACAAGAAATATAGAAATATTTTAGATAGGAGATTTATTATAATTCGTAAAATGTTACAACTATGAAAGGATTTTAAGAAATACTTAAACTGTTCTGTTTTACTTTAATTTTGATTTTAGTCAACATTAATGATAAAATCTAAGTTAATTACAGAATTCTTTACGTAATACATTCTATAAAATGAAGTAGTCAAGTTGTTTATTGTTATTGAAAACAAAATTTATTTAAAAGTTTGTTATCGGAATAAAAATTCGTTCTCTTAATTTAATATGAAACAAAAAATAGAAACAAAACTTATAATTGATTGGAAATTTTCACACAAAAAAATTATACTAGTGTTATTTCACTTAAATTGAAGTTCTTACGTAAGAATTTGTGTATAAATTTCTTAAAAGAATTACCCTTAAGGCAAAATAAAAAAAAAAAGAGAACAAAAAATTGTGCTATCTACCTGAAAATATTATCTTGATGGATGGGGCATAATATACTAGAAGCATAATAGATACTTCATTATGATATCGATTAACGATACAGAAAACCATCACAAGCGCTCATTTTTTTTTTCGAGGCAATTCGTATTATTTTAACGCACTATTGAGTGGTTGACAAATCTTTAATAATATTTTTTTCGCACAGAAAAAGTAAAAAAAAAATTTTTTTAAGTGTTATAATATTTATTCACAGCTTGGAAGAAAATTAATAATTTCATGTAAAAATACTTTAAGATAGTAATTTGTAAAATATAATTGATGTTACTTAATTATGCGTGTAAATATACTTACACGGATCTGAAATTTAATAAACGAAAACCTTTATATGATAGTTAAGAAATATAAGTTAGCAGTCTGTTAGCTTCAGAGGTTCATTCCATGACTTTAGCCAGAGTAAATACCTCTTGGAGGTCGCCACCAATTCATGCATGGCACGCCGCTAAATATCCTGGTATGTCCTTGCAGTGCTCCTGTCCTAGACCTGCTCAAACGGCTTTAGCTATTCTAAGGACTAGCCACACTAAGAGTTTGACCTTCAATGGAGACGAGAAGACATATACCCTTTGTCATTGTTCGGCCATCGCGTCTCCCTCTCATCTCATCGATTGTATTGGTGCCTCTGTGAGGCAACTGTTGAATGAGGGGAGGACAGTTTACGATCTATTGATGCAGCATGATCTACTGGACTTGGTTTAGGATTCTAAATCAAGGGGATAAGCAACAACAACAACAGAAATATAAAAGCAAAATTGGTGAAGAAATAAGAACATATCATTGGTAAAAATAAAACTAAAAAGAAACTGAAAGTCGTTGACGAATTTGAATTTAACATGCAATAGCATTCTCTTTTCACTGAGCTGAAAGAATAAAGACAGATTGCGGTTGTATGCAGTTTCATAGTGCCTCAAATATTTAAATTCATTATGTAACAATATGCTAATTTGACAATGCGTCCACTGGTATCATTTCAACAGAGGATCATGGGACACAGAAGATCCTGTGATCCAATCAGGAAACTCTATTCAACAGAAAACGTTCTCCACACCAATCGTTTGGTTGTTTTTGTCAATATAGTGAGAGTTTAAAAATGACAGTAATAACTCTCATGGAAACCAAAACTTATATTTTCGATGTTTAATGTTCTTTCTTTTAAGCATTGAAAGCACTATTTATCTTCGAACAAACGGTCTGTTTTATATTTAAATATATAGGAATAATAATTTGCTTTTTTACTATATAATAGTCCACGTTATTTCTTAATTCATGAAGACCTATATTGCCCAAGCATGAACTTAATTAATTGCTGATGATGTTGGAATTTCAAAAGGATCGGTGAATTCCATTTTGGGCCTCAAACGCGTCAAATCTCGATTGGTACCGAAAACACTGAGTGCGCCAGCTCACACTGTATTGATTCTTCGTGACATTTTGGCCAAAAATGAAACCCATATCGTTCCACTACCCCCGTATTCCCACTGTGCGACTTCTGGCTATTCCCTAAACTCAAACGACCACTCCGGGGACACCGTTTTGAATCGTTTGAAGAGGGTCACCGTGAATCGGAGCGCGCTTTGGAGGCCATCCCTGCCAATGACATTTTAGCATGCGTTGAGGATTGGAAAAAAAAAGTTGTCACAAGTGCATTGCGTCCTTTGCGGATTACTTTGAAGGTGATGAAATAAATTTGGATGAATAAATAAAGAGTTTTTGAAAAAAAAAAAAAAAAAAAAATTGATCTTACTTTTTGGGCACAGTAGTAGATGGCCTTAGACCACCATCTTTTCAACATAAAACGTTCTCCACACCAATCGTTTGGTTGTTTTTGTCAATATAGTGAGAGTTTAAAAAAAATGACAGTAATAACTCTCATGGAAACCAAAACTTATATTTTCGATGTTTAATGTTCTTTCTTTTAAGCTTTAAAAGCATTAATAAGAACTATTTATCTTCGAACAAACGATCTGTTTTATATTTAAATATACAGGAATAATAATTTGCTTTTTACTATATAATAGCCCACGTTATTTCTTAATTCATGAAGACCTATATTGCCCAAGCATGAACTTCTTCATTAACTTCAGGAATATTCCTTTGCAAAAAAAAAAGAAAGAAAACACCCTTGAAGAACTCTGAAATGACTGCTTTTATTAGAATTAATTACAAGTAAAATTATATGGCAGGTAATAAAATGATTGCAAAATCAAGGTCATTGAACTCATAAATGGTTAGCAATTGGACATTGAATGATTAAATGATATGACGTCCATATGACAGTGATAAATAAAGAATGATAGATTTTTAATATCATCCTGTGATACATTCTGACAATTCCTCAATTGCTGCACCAGATTTACGATATTGAGGGTGCCGGAATCTAGTTACCTGCCATGCACCACACATGTTCGATTGGTGAAAGAACTGTTAACCTTTCTGATCTAGGAAGAATAGCTATAGATATAGAGACAGTCCAGATAATTAGAGCCATATGGTCTCGAAATCTGTCAATAGGCAGAATCTATCACGGAGCTGTTGCGTCACTGGTGATAATAATGATGAAACTATACAAAAAAATATTTTTTTATATAATTGTAGATTTTTTTTTTTTCAATTTTAGGTCAATATAGTAGCTTAAAATGATCATAGTAATAATAGTTATAGACAAACAAAATGTTATGAAATCTATGTTTCTCTTATAACTTAAAAAAATAAAATTTTATTACTAATAACTTTTTATCCATAGACAATGGGGGATATGATTTTTTTCCCTTAAGAATGCCATCTTGATTTCTTAGAATACAAACAGCAATATTTTTATTCTTTGTTTTTCATATACAAAGCTTTCAAGAAAAAATATTCGTTGTTCAAAGAATTCTCGTTGTTCGAAGAATGTTGTTCTCTTTTTTTTTTTTTTTTTTTGTATCAATCTCTCATAAATTCCTTAAACACGAAACTTACACTTTAATCCAATTCGTGAATACCCGCCCAAGTATTACAAAAAAAGAAAAAAAAAGAACCAAAAAGTTCCAAAAACGTAATCTGCACGGATACTTGGCTAAAACATTAGGTGAATCGTGATTCAGAAGTTAACGTATTCTATTCTATACAGCGCCAATGATGTAAATGCTCCAGGAAAAGACATATGGAGGTGAAAATTCAATTGAGTCGATTCCACCTTGCGATAAGTTAGTTGTGGTTACGACGGCTTTCCTCTAATGATAGGCCGCGATGACCACTGTTTCTGTACTGTCATCAGTGCTTTTGCACAAAAAAAAATGCTATTCCCACCTCCAGACAAAGGATAGTTGCAGTTTCAACAAGTGATCATTTGTTAAGGGACTAGTATAAAAATAAAAAAAAGGAATTTATAACAAAATATAAATTAATGAGTGTTATTTTCTAATTATTGTTTATAGAATCTCAAATATTACATAAAATTTTTTAATCAGCAAAACTTTAACAAAAATTGATTATGAAAGCATATTTACTGTGAAAAATAATTATAAATTCATTAATGAAAATTTTAATAGTTGTAAATGGTTATAATAGTAATACACGTGTTAAAAATATTTTATAAACTTTTTTTAAAAAGGAATAATCATGTTTATACTTCTGTGTCAAAAAATAAGACAAATTTCCAATTTAAAATTCCCGGAACTTATGGAATTGCAATATTTTTGTTCTTTTTTTGGTTGTTGGCACTGCCCTTGACATCTGTGTGAAATTTCCCGTCAAAATATTCATTAGTGTTTGAGTTACGCTTGGTTTTGTGAGACGCTAAAACTGATTCCGGCGATTTTTGAAATATCTGAATTAATTAAGCAAAGAAATTGCATTACATTTTGTTTGCAGAAACGGACAGAATGTTGCAGAAGGCCTTCGAGGAGCATTTCTATATCGGAAAGAAATTTTTAGAAGTGGTACAAACCGCTCAAAGAAGACAGAGAACGCGCTGAAGTCGAAGATCCCTCTGGTCGATCCTCAACCTCAACCGACGAAGCTCATGTCCAAAAAATTAAAGATTTGGTGCTTTTAAACCGTCGATTTACAATTAGAGACTTTGCTGATGATGTTGAAATTTCAAAAGGATCGGTGAATTCCATTTTGGGCCTCAAACGCGTCAAATCTCGATTGGTACCGAAAACACTGAGTGCGCCAGCTCACACTGTATTGATTCTTCGTGACATTTTGGCCAAAAATGAAACCCATATCGTTCCACTACCACCGTATTCCCACTGTGCGACTTCTGGCTATTCCCTAAATTCAAACGACCACCCGGAGACACCGTTTTGAATCGTTTGAAGAGGTTCACCCTGAATAGGCGAGCGCTTTGGAGGCCATCCCAAAAAGTTGTCATAAGTGCATTGCGTCCTTTGCGGATTACTTTGAAGGTGATGAAATAAATTTGGATGAATAAATAAAGAGTTTTTGAAAAAAAATTGATCTTACTTTTTGGGCACAGTAGTAGATGGCCTTAGACCACCATAGGGCTGCTGCTCCATTGAAGAAGAAGAAGTAAATATGTTTTAGTTTTTAAGCTATGAAAAATTCAGACTGAACACACGCACAAACCTCTTGCTTTACACATAAAAATATATGTAGTTATTGCATAATAAATACGATTGATATGAAATATGCATTAATATAAATATACATTCCTTTACAATGCTTAGTAAAAATATATGAATAAATTGCGATGAAATTATTTAAACAGAACCTAAATTCGTTCTTATCATTAAACTTTTATTATTTTTTATAAAAAAATTCCACTCTCAGATGTACTTAACAGCGGAGTCTGAATGGAAATTGCATGGAATGATAATTATCCTGCCTCTTTTTTTTAAAAATCTACATTTTGTAACTATACTTCTTCTTAAAGTTTATCGCAATTATGCATAATGTATTTCTAAACTTCATTAGTTCCCCTCCGAAAAATTAATTCTTCACTCAACTAATATTTTATAAACATGTTCTAACGCTAATCAGGAAAAATAATTTAATTTCACCCAACTCTTAATGAAAAGAAACAGTTAATTATTTCCCATCTTCTAACTCCAAATGAATATTTAGAAGAAAAAAAAATTATAATATTTTCCAAGTATATTTTTAATATTAATGAATAAATTCTGCTAAAATACGAAATAATGAAAGTGGGAAACTTTACTAAGTTGAATGATAATTAATATTTATGAGAATTATTTCTAAAAATAAAATAAAAGCTCCACCATGTTAATACTTTAAGGGCAAGTAAGTATGAATTAATTTTATGCTTTAATATTTATGCACTTATGAAAAATTTAATTTTATGTTCTTTCTTAAACCTAGAATTAGCTAGAGTCATAAGCTATACGAATTTCTCTATATATTTTTGATTTATTAAATTCAAAATTAAATTTGCAGTCAAAATATTCACAGCTTTATATTTTGTAATTTAATTTATTTATTATCTAACCTCATTTAAATAAAAACAGTAAAAACCTTTTATTTATGTAATAATAAAATTACTGCAAGCATTGATTTGTATAATTTAACTCTAAAGTACTTGCTTTTAAACGATTAATCTTAATCCAATATTCATAATAAATTTGTAACAACTTTAATATTTAACAATATTTATTATCCTTAAACTCGTTAATTATTATTATTTTTGTCTGAGAAATAATTTTATCAGAAATAAATTTATCATTATTTTTTAAATTTTATTATTATATATCTTATATATTTTTAATTAATATATATTTTGAAAAGATTGTATTTAAGATTAATCTGTAAAGTCAAATAACATTTATTTTAATAAACATTTTATTGTACAAATATTTTATATCATGACATTATTAATTTATTACCCTATTATTATACAATTTCTTATATAAATATAAAAAGTAAAAGCATTTTATGTATTCTTATTACACCGCAAACATTTTAAAAAAATCTAATTCATAAAGTATTTGTATTTCAAAGTTAATTTAATTAAATGTTTAATTAATTAATCTTAACCTCTGAAAATAATCAGAATATCAGAATAATAATTTATTATTGTTAATTAATTATTCAATATTGTTACTTTCTGAAATGAAAATTTATGTTATATAAATACTATGTAAACTTATTATGTAAGCGTAAATAATAACGATTAAGAGTTATGATTACTAAATTGTAAAAAAACATTTTTGTGAATACATTTTTTAAAAAGATATCGAGTAAAAATATAAATAATTCTATGTAATAGAATATTTAAAATGAACAAAAAATATATTTAAATAAACTAAATCACATAAACTTCAAAGATATGATGTTTTAAACAATTAACTTAACTTTAAAGAAAATTTCTAAACCCTGCCACCAGGTAGCGCTAGATGCTACCACGTATTTCAGACAGATACTTATGGCATTTTTTAATTGTAAAAGAATTAATTAGAATACATTCATATTTTTGTGACTAGACAAAGTTAAAGAATAATAGAATAATAATTTAAAAGAAGAAAAATCAAAACGATAGCTGCTTAAAGAAATTTAAGTTACAATAGAATACCGTACTTACAAACATTCATTTATTATACATATATATATATATGTGTGTGTGTGTGTGTGTGTGTGTGTGTGTGTGTGTGTGTGTGTGTGTGTGTGTGTGTGTGTGTGTGTGTGTGTGTGTGTCTTTTAACTTGAAGTTCATTAAAAAAGGCTAAGTTTGAAAGTTTGTAAAAGAAGCAAACAATATTCAAGTTTCAGCAATTTTGAAATTCTAAACTTGTAACTTCTTTAATAATTTTTTAAATTACATTATAAAAAAAAGTTACAACTTACCTAATCTAATGTTACTTTAAGCCAAAATTAGGACAGAACAAAACTTCTTGCTAATTTATTTTTACATATTCGCTAAATTTTAAATTCAAATTTGTTTAAGAATGCTTTAAAAATGCTTTACTTTAGAACTTTGTTTATGACCTTTTTATGGCAAGAAAAATATTCCAATGTGTAAATAACCTACCTAGAAAAGAAATTTAAAAAAAAATATCCATATTATCCTTTGGGAAATAAAAAGACTTTCTACATTGTCAAAACATTTTTATCCTTAATGAGGCAATTTTTATTATTCAAAAGGCTGTCAAGTAGCATATTTTTAACTACATCACTGCATAATTTTAGATTTTAAAATCCACGTATACATACACAGATAACAATTTAGCAGTAAAAATATCAATGTTTTCTATTCTTTTAATTCTAAATAAAGGCATGTTTTATGTATATATATATGTGTATATATATATATATATAGATAGATAGATAGATAGATAGATAGATAGATAGATAGATATTAAAATAGAAACAAAAATATAACAAAACGTTTTGAACATTTTGACTTTAATTATTCACCAGTAGATTAGCTAATTCGTAACATATTCAATGTTACTCAGACTATTATATCTACAGGGTGGTTATATCTAAATACTACTTCATAATTTTGAAACAACACCCTCAGTGATAACATCTAAGTTGTTCGCACCATGCTCACCTCCGTTTCTAGTCCAACGGAAAGACTCTCCAGCCTAAGAATTTACTGTGTTCTTCCTGCGCCATAGAATATGGGATATAATATCATAATAGATGTATTATAATGGTTATATTTACTATGGATTGTTTTGGTTGGGGATCATAATTTATATAGATTACTGATCGTATTTATTGTATGCTAGTGATTGTACTGATAGTGGAGGATTGTACTGATAAAATCCACGACCTAGGTTATATTGCCTGACTCGTGGCTCAGTGGCAACTTGCGCCGCTGGTGAGTATTAGGACAGAGTGACTAGCCCTCTGGCGCTCAGTGTCACAGGTTTTTGGTTCGAGTTATGGCGGTGCCATAGATATTTGTATTAGTTTGTAGTACAGTTCACTTTAAATTGTAGGTCCTGGTCTAACATGACTGTTGGGTGTAGGGCTGATTACCCTACCGCTTAAAAATAAACATCTTATGTCTCGAAAGCTGCCAGTAGGCAGCCGGCCTTGGACCACCATGGGCTATTGAAGAAGGTATTTTAGATCATGTGTTTTACCTTTTTTGCCTGACAGAAAGTTAACAAATTGGTCTTTTGAAATGTTTTGATAGCCGGCAAATTAAACTGTACCGAAAGCTTTAATATCTATGTTCGAGGTAGATTCACAATCTGAAAAATCTTTCAGTTAGTATCGAGGAGAAGGAATGGAAGATGCAAGTCATTTAAATGTCCTCCCTGACAACTCCTTCGGTTACATTGAGATTGTTTCATGTTTAACCTGGAAAATGGCATCAAGCTCCAAAGCCCGGTTTTAGAAATAGACACTTCATTTTGTTGCATCGTTAAAGTGACTATATTTTATATGTCATCCAAGAATGTTTACACTTAAAATGCTGCTTACGGTAAGTTTCTTTTTCCCTTCATATGTGGTCAATCATATGTTTTCCTATTTTAAGGTTGAAATCAACTATGCTATTGTTTTCATATGTGGCTATAACAGTCTTCATTGTTTCTATGTGCTATTTTATGTGAGTGTCTTCAATATTTTCCCTATTTGAAGGTTGAAAAATCAACTATACATTGTTTTCATATGTGGCTATATCAGTTTTCATATGCGGTCAGTGAATACTTTCCCTATTTGAAGGTTGAAAACAATTGTGTATTGTTTACCCAAAATCCTCATTTTTTACCTCAAATCACCTAACCTTCAACTGAAACTAAACCTTTACGATTGACTGACTTTCAGCTGAAAGTCCTTTGTTAGTTAATGTCTTTATTGGCTATAAACTTTTTGACAACAACAGGCTGATATTCCCATTTTGTGTTTACAGTTAACTTACATCACTTTTTAACTAACCCCTGTCAGCAAAAATGTAATGAAAAACGGGAACTTATAGGGTGTACACTATCGGACCCACCCATGCTATAAGATCACCTACCGAAGGATCATTGGCGTAGGGATACTAATGATAATAGACATCATAAAGATGATGATGATCATTATGATACCAGACATAAAAGTTTCAACAGTATATCAAGCTCTATTTTTTTGCCATTGCGATTTTTTTTTTTTCCTTTTTTTCCAAGAAACTTAAATGATTTCGCGTTTTCTCTCATCACTGTTGCATGCTACATTCAAAATGGTACGACACGAGATGCATTTATTTTTTTAGAAAAAATTTCCGTCTATACATCCACGTTTCATATAAGCAAAAATATGAACTTAATGCCATGGAGGGAAGTAATATTTGGGTGATAAATCGTGTAGATAAGTGTTGCTTTTCACAGGGAATAAAAGTTAATTTATTTTCTGATTTCCGTCCATTAGTGCTGATATAAAAATACGTATCATTTTTTGCTTGAGTCATTCGTAAGATCCATAGAAATATTTTAGTGTACCTGAGAAAGTTTAGCGAATAAAAAGAATTACGGATTTATTTTATTTTATTTTATTTATTTATTTCATTTATTTATTTTATATTTTATTTTATTTCATTTATTTATTTATTTATTTTATTTTATTTTATTGATTGTACAAATATATTAGAACATGTACTTAAAAGAATTTTTTGGCTACATTAAGAAGTTAATGCACAACAGAATGCAAGATACATCTTTTAATGCAGGGTAGAAATTCAAGATCCATGGTAAACCCATGTTCCATGTCCATAGTAGATCTATGTCTCATGTCCATGGTAGATCCATGTCTCATGACCTGAATTTCTTTTTATGAATATCAGTGAAGCAATATCTAACCCAGCTCTATCTGAATCATAGCTCTTATGAATGTAGTCGAACATAAAAACTTTAGTTATCTTAACACACTCAGGTTATGTTTATTTAATTTAAAAATAAATAAAAACTAACCTGACTAACCTTGAAAAAATAAAACTAACTTTGTAATTTTTTTAATTCTTTCTACAGTACACTATATATTATTAAAAAAACTATATATTACATTATAAAACTATATATTATATTATAAAACTATATATTATATTATAAAACTATATATTACATTAAGAAGTTAATGCACAACAGAATGCAAGATAAATCTTTTAATGCAGACTAGAAATTCAAGATTTATGATAAACCCATGCCCATGTCCATGGTAGATCCATGTCCCATACCACGAATTCTTTTTATCAGTGGTGTATGATTTAATATAAGTGCAGCATGATCTAACTCAGCTCTGTCCGAATCGTAGCTATTATGAACGTAGTCCAACATAAAATCTTTAGTTATCTTAACACACTCAGGTTATGTTTATTTATTTTGTTTATTTTTTTAATTCTTTCTACAAAAAAAAACTATATATTACATTAAGAAATTAATGCACAAGAGAATGTAAAATAAATCTTTTAATGTAGAGTAGAAATTCAAGACTCATGGCAAACCACGTTCCATAGCCATGGTCAATGACACGAATTCCTTTATCAGTGGAGCCTGATCTAATTCAACTCTGTCTGAATTGTAACTCTTATGAATGTATTCCAACAAACAATCTTTAGTTATCTTAACGCATTCAGGTTATATATATTTATATTGTATAATTTTTTTTAAATTTCTACTACAAAAAAATATAAAAATGATAAAGTAAACAATTTTTTTATGTTATTTAAATATCAAGCTATATCTCCACCTTTTATTTTTAAAATTATTTTTAGTTCGTTGATTAAATCTTCTTGTTGTGTCCAATAATCAAAAAACTATTTTAAAAGAAAAATATTATTATGCCATCCATTTTTAATTTTTGCTCTTGATAAATATCTTTCATATTTCATGCGTGGTCTACAACAGTTTTTTTCTTCTAATGTGTTCCACTGGAGCTAAAAGATTAGTCATCTTTGATAAGCTGTAAATATTAAAAACATGCTGTGTACAGGTTGGACAAACAGATTGATACTTGTGTGTGGTTGAGTAGAGATACTTGAGCCACAAGTTGGAGAACTCACAGCTTTATTTACATAGGCACAAACACCACACACATACAATTAGAGACCTACAATATTTAACACATTTAAAAACAGATAATTATAGATTTGTGAAAGGGATCCACTTCTAAGCCGAAAACCCGATGCTCAGGTACACGCAGGACGCGCACTTATTTTCTCTCCGGGTGAGGCCGGTCTATAGGCCAATTACAACGCAAGGTTGTATGACATTTTTTCTTCGCGGGGAGAGAGACTGTAAATTAAACGTTTCTCAAAAAGAAGCGCGTGATTACGCTGTACTTCCTCATCGGTGAGAATCTCGAGACCTACTGACAACTTCTCCTGAACGCCACATGATACGCTCTTACCATTGCAAGAGGTAGCTTTGTTACAAACATTATTAGAGGTATTTTTTTTAATAATCATTTGAAGCTCAAACTTAATTCAAATATATAATCCAAGTCTTTAAAATTATTAATTATCCCTCCACAATCCAATCAATAGATCTTATATCAATAAGAACATGAAACATGGCTCTAACAGCAATTTGAATCTTTAACGTTATTATTGCCAGGACTTTACTCTGTTATTATTTAATTGCAAAAATTCTACTATGTGTTAACTTCAATTTGATATGGCACAAGAAGTTCATTGAGTTTAACAACGCATTAAGTGGTTCGTATTTTAAAAGTCGTGAAAATATAGCCCGACTCGTGTCTCAGTGGCAATTTGCGTCGCTGGTGTGCATTAGGGCTGAGGTTCCATCCACTGGCGTCATCGTTGTAGACACTGTTTCAAAAAAAACGAGGAGCCTCGATGATGTTCAGCATTTTGCCGGGCTAATCGGAGTTTCGAGTTTTCTCCCATACGCTATGCAAATAGTGGTATCGCCTTCTAAAAATCCTCCCAGTAGGCAACGCCCTCTTTCTTCAGCGACACAGAGCCAAGTCAGGCTTCTACCGACGGGTGATAAATTCAACAGAAGCTGCCCATTTCCTCCTTTCATGAGTAGACTTCTCGTGGGATGCCTGTCCCGCACTGAAGGACACTGAGGATTAGACACAGCAACAATGAAAATATTATATTTGAGTATTTGTAAGAAGTCCAGAATCTTACTTCTTGAATTGCAAATTCTGAAAAAGTTACTTATTAATATGAAAATTAAAGTATTTTTTAGTAATGGAGGCTTATTAAGTATTTTTGTAAATTATTATACTAAATGTTAATGAAAAGAAATTGCCAATAATTCTGTAGATTTGTTTAAATGTGTCATTTAAAGATATTCCTTCCAGTATAAAACTACAATAATAATAATAATTATATTAATATTATTTATCTTTTCAATATGAAAAATAAAAATAAATGCATGAATTTGCATCGAAAGGTGCATATAAATTTTTACGGATTAAGAGACCTGTAATCAAGACTATTTCTTGGATATTTTCAATATCAAGTTTACAAACATTTGTCTTTTACGGTCATACATAAAATAAAAATGTAAATGTATATAAATTTCCTATGATTGAATATAAAAATGTGATTTTTATCATATTAGATATAAAAAACATTCTGATATGTGTTAGTTTATTAAATATTGAGTAGCATGATAATTGAAATTCCGTCTCGTGCTAGTGATCATGAATATGTCATAGTTGATTGCTGATTACATGTACAATACGTGACTAACAATAATTTGCTAATATTTAAACCACCGAATATGCAATCCAGAACTATGGTGTTTCCTCCTCTTCAATACACACCTGAATTATATTAGTTTCAATGTGATCGTAAAACAGGTTTATAGACACTTTAAAACTTGAGAATTTATGCAGAAATTCTTGCTTTTAATATTCATATTAAATACATAGCAACGAAAATAATATGTTTCTGTTTCATTTAAAATAATTGTTATTTAATTTCGTTAAAATAATTGTTTAATTATGTTCATTAAACATTTATATATTACCTTTCAGTTCAGTTAATTTTATTAAACATTTTTCTACAAAGTTTTTATACAACTTATTTAATATTTATCTTTTTTTTTTTTTAATTGTAGCCATGCTTCTTCCTACACACTGGCAAGCGGACACCCTTCAGAAGAAATGGTCAATTCTCCTAAAGACTCTCACCCGGAGAGGGAAGTATATTTCGCGCCTTTTGCGTTTACCTGAATATCAGGTTTTTCGGCTTAAACGTGGAATCTCTCCACGAATCTATAGTTACATGTCTTTAAAAGTGTTAAATATTGTATATCCCCATGTGGATCCGAGTTAGAATAGCCCCATTGTAGCCCTTGCATGCCATAAAGGCGACCAAAATGGGTACCCAGTGCTCGGGAGTATAACAGGGTCGGGTAATGTCAGGCTCCTCCCTTTGGGTGGCCCATGTCTTTGTGGCGCAAGTTCAAGGACAAAAAAAAGAAGTCATGGATTCACTTTTTTTGCCCTTTATCCCGATTCGTCATGGATTCATGTAGCATCATGATATTGATCCAGATGTTGACATAAGAACGAATGGGATAAGAAACATCAACAAATATTGTATATCACTAATTCTATGTGCGTGTGTAAATAAAGCTGTGAGTTCTCCAACCTGTGCCTCAAGCAATTCAACCCAACCACACCCAGTTACAATATAGCTGCCCCACCTGCACACTACACAATATAATATTCTTTTTAATTATGAAAATTAACTAATACTAAAATTAATTCTAATAATAGCATGGCGGACATAAAGATAAAGGTTTTAGTTAAAGACATCGAAGGTTAAACTATTTTCAAAATAAATTGATATAGATTGAAAGTATAAGTTGCATTTTTAATAGATGTGTAGGGTCTCTTCAATCTGTGAATTATTTTAAAACTTGGGGAATCTCAATTACTGCTAAATATTTGTTTAAAACTTGGCAAACATCTTTAATGTCCCTCTTTGAAGTCGATGGGGTTGCAGTGAAATTAGCTTTCTCCGACAATTTCGCAGAGTAATTATATAGCCGGCTATTGTTACATGAAGTACCCTCTTGTACAACTTTAACGATGAGTATTATCGTGGCATCCTATAATTACCTCAATTTAAAATTTTTAATAACATAATAGCTAGTTAATATACATTGATGTTACAACAACTTTAAGGAGATATTCAGAATTTCAAAATATTAATGATATTTTTACATATTTCTAAAATTTTACCCCCAAGTAGAGTTTTTTTTATTAATCATCATAAAAGATAGATGAATTTTAACATTTAGCACAATATATATGACAACTTTCATCCACATAACAGCTATGTGCTTTCCATATTGTTATTTATATTATCCATACTATCTAATTAAATGAATGATGGATTCTTCAAATATAATTTTTTTAGCAGAATGTTGTTTAACAATGAATATGGAAGGACTTTAAATTTAGACTAATATAAATTGAAATCTAAGTTTGGTTAAATTCTGTAAATATATGACATATTTGAGAATTTATGTTTAAAAGAATTTAATATAAATGTACCAGTTGATTAATTATTATATTGAACTATTACTAAACTTTTATTTGTGCCTTAAATTTGTTATCATTCTGATCAGTGGCGTAACTATACCATCTGAGTGGTATAGTTAGTATAGTGAGCCAGTGGCAAATTTTTAAATGAGGACAACTCAATGCAAAGTATCATAATCATTGTATTTTTCTTTTAATAAAGTACTGTACTACCTAAAGGTGCCTTTAGGATTGTAATGATCATTTTCGATCACAAACTGTTTCACTTGATCATTTAGTACTTTAAAAGGACTCTTACCAGTAATGTATGTCGAAGAAGTAATTTTTCCAAGTCAATTTCTATCACTTCACTTTGGTTTTGTTTACGTGTATTCCTAGTTTTAGACTGTGGTGTCTCTGGTTCATTGTTGTTAAGGAGTGCAGTATCATTTTCGGTTCGGCTAATTTCTTCCTTTCCATCTCACTGTTCGTTTGTTTCTTCCTCATTCTTAAAATATTATCTTATTTTAGGTAATTTCTTATTTTTTTTCTTCAAACTCCATCTTTCTTTTACGTTTTTCACTTCCACTAAGGTATTTTATATTACTAGATATGGTATTATCTAATTATTAATTATGGTGTTGTTATTATTAATTCTGTATTTATTAATTGATTATTTATTCGTGGTATTATTAATTCTGTATTTAATAAATTTTAAATTTATTAAATACAGAATTAATAAATTTTACTTTATTTTGTAATAATAAATTTCAGGCTCCTTTCAGCTTTGACTTTCCCCCTCAAAGCTTCTTGGCTCTGACAGGGCCCGTCTAATTGGCCGTCTTGCCAGTTTGCCTGTCTTGCTACCAATTTTGCCAATTGCCCGTCTTGCTACCAATTTGCCAATTGCCCGTCTTGCTACCCTATAGTTATGCCATTGATTTTGGTGTACAAAGAAAAAGTTAAATAAAATCGTTTTTTATAATAGCGAAATATTTGCTTTACACTAATATCTATTATGTTTTTCCATTTTAATTTTTCTCTGTGACTATCTCAATTAACTTTTATTTAAATACTCAATGGTTTTATTTTCTTAAACTATCCTTAGTTAAATTTGCATGTAAGTTTTATATGCTTTTTGTATTATTTAAATATCAACTTAGTATATTTACAAAATAATTTTATATTTTTGAGCATTCCTTTAAATTCCAACAATTTAAGTTTTTCTTTTTCAAACTTTATATTCAATTGAATAATATTTTATAAACTTTAATCAAGATTGTGTTTTACAAACTAATAAAAATGCTTTTCAATTCCAGGCGTTCTCTTTAATATGTCTCGTCTGTACCAGTGGAAAAACGATTTCATTTTTTACTCTTTTAACGTTAAGAGAAAAAAAATAAAAACTTTTTTTTTTTATTAATTTAAGCTGTAAGTTTTTATTTCACTGGTTAAAGGGAACTTTTAAAAATATTTCATTTAGTGTTATTGTAATTACAATTTGTAAATTCTTCATCGTTTTTAAGAGCATTGTTCTTAATTAAATGTTTAGTTATTTATAACTTACCGGTAAATTTATTTAACATTTTTTTTTATGTAAGACAAATTTAGTGGTAAGATAAATAAATAAATTTTAGCTTTTGATTTTTCAATGGTAAAAATTTCTAATTACATGAAATTTTTAGAGGTTAGAGAACCCCCAGCTTTATTTACACACTCACAACCACGACACACGTACAATAATTAAAGCATTTAAAAGGCATATAATTATAGATTCATGGAAAAATTCCACTTCTAAGCCGAAAATAAAGTTCTCAGGTACACACTGAATGCGCGAAATATACTTCTTCTCCGTGTGAGAGTCTGTATTCCAACTAATACGCAGGGTTGCGTTCAATATATTTCCTCTCGGAATGAGGGACTGTAAACTAAATGCTTCTCAGCGGGAGCGCGGTTTCGCAGTACTTCCGCTCAGATGAGTCTCGAGACCTGCTGACAATTTTTTCCTGAGCGCCACAAGAGGCGCACTTGAAGTATGTAGGAGGAAGCATGTTTACAAGCATCAATATTTTTCTTTTTCATTTGTTGTTTGCAAAGAAGAAGAATTTTCATCTTTGAAAATTCCATTGCAATAAGAATTTCAAAAATATAAAATTTGAAATAAATGAAAAATGCAATGACAGATATTAGATTTAAAAAATACAAATGACGTGTATAACTGCAATTCCGAGTAAATAAAGACTTAAGCAAGAAATAGTATTTAAGACACGAAAAAATGATTAGCCTGATAATCTCAAGCCTAAAATTTTATTATACGTTGGTAATATGATATACAAAAAACAGTTGGTGATAAGTAAATATTGAATTTCCCTCCATAAATTCCTTTCTAAGTTATTATATAGAGGAATGTGTAAAATTCTCCATATTCCTTAATAATTTCTTTATAGAAGATTACATAGAAATGCTTTGCAAAAAAACTTGCTGTTCAAGTTTTTGACATTTTATTTTGTTGTTGTTTCTTATCCCACTTGGTAGACAGCAACATCTAGACTAAGTCCAAGAACCCGTGTGGTCTCATGGACGGGGCAGTTTCTGCTGTGATTTAGCACATGTAGGTAAATGTCTGACGTGGCTCCATGTCGCTGAAAAAGGAGGGCAGTGCCTTCCGGGAGGACTTTTAGGGATAATACCCCGCATTTGCTTATCGTATGGGAGGAAACCCGTAAAAATTCCCGCCAGGTACTCCGACTGAGGAGGTGAGATGCTGGACAACACAAACGCAATCGAGTCTCCTCGTTTTTGAAATAGTGTCTAAAAAGAAAGCCGCCAGCTGAATGAACCTCAACCCTAATGCTCACTAGCGGCGCGCGTTGACACTGACGCACGAGTCGAGCAATATATTTTATAAAATCTACAATCATTATAATCCACTATCAGTACAATCACTATCAATACAATCAAATTCGTAATAAATGTAATCAATATAATAAATAACCAATGTAATCCATAATAAATATGACTAACATAATCCATCTATTATGATGTATCCCATATTCTATGTCACGAGTCGGGCACATTTTATTTTAACATCTGCTTAAAAATTTTAATTAACTAAATTTTACAGCATCAAAACATTGTTAAAATGTAATTCAAAACATCATGAAATAATATTGTTTTAAAAGCTAATATAAAATGTTTGTAAAGAAAATAAGTAGATTCTTTGTTAATATTTAATTTAATTGAGTTATTTTTTATTCAATTCTTTCCTACTATTATCATAGCTAAACTAATTAAATCTATTTTTATCAAAACAAAAGTACTGAATGTTTTCAGTGAACTCTTACGCTTTGAATTTTAATCCTCCATTTTTAGTTTACTTTCACTTAAATTAATTTGTTCACCTCCATAATTTATCTGAACAAATTTATTTCATCCAAGCATAATTTGATTCTGGCTAATGGGCAAATATTTTTTTTATAAATTATGGAGCAAATAACATGATTACCTCAGAAAAAGATTCCAATAAAGATTACATTTGTAATATTAGTTAATTTAGCTAAAGAATTCCATTCCGATGTGTTCTTTATTAGATAATTCTAAAGTAAAGCAATATTATTTTTAATATTTTCATACGTACCATAAATTTATTATATTTACAGAATAATTATTACATAAATAACGCGCGTGCGAATTATAAGTTTATGATTAATAAATTACTCTTTTATTGAATTTGCAAAGAAGTTCCTAACACTAATAGATGACATAACTATCACAGGCTTTATATAATTTAGATTATTAACACATTTATAAGGAAGCCTTTGATGCCAGTAACAGATTTTGATAATTAGGGTAAAGCAGTATTGTATTGTGCAGGTTGGACAACCAGATTGTAACTGGGTGTGGTTGGGTAGAGATACTTGAGGCACAGGTTGGAGAACTCACTGCTTTATTTACACTAGCCCAAACACTACACATACAATTAAAGACATACAATATCTAACACATTTTTAAGATATGTAATTTTTAGATTCGCGGAAGAATTCCACTTCTAAGCCGAAAACCCGATAATCAGCTACGCTCAGGATGCGCGAAATATACTTCCTCCCCGGTGAGAATCTGTAGGCCGACTAATACGCAGAGTTGTGTTAAATATATTTCATTTCGGGATGAGAGACTATAAACTAAACGTTTATCAGCGAGTGAAAATTGGGCTGTACTTCCTCTCGGTGAGAGTCTATAGTCCGACTAACCATTTCTGCTAAATTTCCCAGGAAGGCGCTCTTATCAGTGCGTAAGTTTGGTTTGTCGCTCTACTGTCATTTTGTGTACACTTGGGCTAATCAGACTGAGACCTACAGTTTAACGTGGATTCCCAACAACTAACAAACACCCATGCCACAGCCAGAATTCGAACCTGATGTCTGTGGAACCAAAGGCCAGAGCGCTAGCCAATTGGCCATCAGGCCGCTGTCAGTGCGTAGGAAGGATGTATAGTTACTGTATGAACATTTCTGTGTTTTATTACACTGTGGATGTCTACTTTAGTGCAGAAAGAAAAATAAAATGTACGGGGAGTTTTGCTTCGTCATTTTTTTTTTATAAACACTGCTGCTATGTGGAAGCTTATGGTAAACATTATCTAGCTGAAAATATAACAATTAAGAACTCTTAATTACATCTGAAACATTTATGTTGATTTGAAAACATTACTGGATAAAGATCCACACCAAAAATAAAAAAAAAGAATTAGTATATATAATCTAACACTGCATTTATCAAAATTTATATATGCGATGGAAATGTTTCAATCGTAAGGTATATGGATTTTATGTTTATTGAAAAAAGAAACATTAACAAGAATTTAAAAATTAACTAACTCCTGGCACTACAGCCCATGTTGGACCATGGCCGTCTGTCTACTGGCAGATTCCGAAACAGGAGATGTTTTTACAGGTAGGGCTATTATCCCTACGCCCACGGTCATATTAGATCGGGACCTACGTTTTAAGTGGATTACAAACTATTACAAGCATCCATGGAACCGCCAGGACACGAACGCGAAACCTGTGCACTCAGCTCCAGACACTCAGCCATCAATGCCTGACAAGAATTTAACAATACTATATTGCTTCTTCAAAAGAAAATTAAATCGTATTTTCGCTTACTGTAAGTTTCTACTAACATTCTGGAAACGAAAAGCGAATTAACTACAAAATTCTTAGCCATCTAATCTAATCTTCTGCGTCGAAATCAATATTAATGGTTATCTGGTGAAATAAAGATGCGGAATATTATGAGTTGCTGCAATCAAGTGTCTGGGCATCGATACTGAATATTATCAATACTGATTTGTGACAAGAACTGAAAAACAAGTGTTCGCAATATTCGAAACAATATAAAAGGCTATTTTAAATCATGACACTGGCAGACATCCTGTCACAATACGAGTCTAAGAAAACTTAGTAATACTCAGACAGGATGTGTTATGAAATCGCTGTATTCACTAAATAATGCACAATGAAATTGCCATTTATTTGGATCCCTACTCTGTGGCTAGGCTAGAGAGGGGTTCAGTTTGCTTGAAGACATCAAAAATTGGCTTAGTAATAATGGAATTGCGTCAAAACAGCAAGACAAAATCTTGGAATCAGTTTCCATTCGATAAACCATTAATATTTTAAAGATGGTAATTATTTAAATAGAGCTTGATTATAATATCAAACATGATATAATGTTTAATTTTTTAATTAAAATTATAATTTTTAATATAACAATTAGAAAACAAGAAAAACTTTTTCAGAGATCATTCATATAGAGGCTTGATGGCTGAGTGATAGCGCTCTGGCACTCGGTGCCAGAGGTTTCGATTCGAGTTCTGGCGGTACCATGTTTGTTTGCAGTGGTTCAGAATCCACTTTAATCCGTAGGGTTCTCGGACTAATATGACTGTTGGGTGTAGGGCTGACAACCCTACCTCGTAAAAAGAAAACATTTCCTGTCTCAAAATATGTCAGTCGGCAGACGGCCTTGGCCCACCATGGAGCTGTTGCGCTAACGAAGAAGAAGAAATATTTTAATGAATAATCTTTCTATTAAATTTATTTTTTTCTTTTATTTCTAGTACAATTTTAGAAACTTTGGAAACTTACTTGTACACCCAATATGTAATTTTTAACCTTAACCTAAACCTAAACGAAACTCAGTAATTTTGCCTTGACTTAAATTTACAATAAGTCATCATTTAAACAATATAGTCTCCCTCATTATTCATTTCTTCAGTTTCATCTCGAAAATTTGTGAAATTTTGGCATACAGTGGCAATGGCATACAATTGGCAAACAGTTCGCCTGCTACAGCATGAGCGTTAATTTTTTTATGGTGATAATAATAACTGACATCTTAGATATTTTAACATGAAAAACGAGGATGTAGGGGATGTAAACTTATAATGAAAGTATTATTATCAAAATATTTTTAATGTAAAAGTATATTCTAAAATAAAGATAGATCTTGTGAAACCCCACAGTTTTCTAAATAATATTTCTAAAGATCGTTTTTGACTTTGTTTATGTCAGAATGAGCAAAACAGTGCTGCCTGTAATCTTGACTGATGCATGCGATTTACCAGAAAGTTGTTTTTATCTTCTTTGGCTTATTATAAGAGAATTCCTATTTTTTTATTGTGTTTTTTTTTTTTTTTTATATTCTTCGTAACATACAAATTAAAATTTTGCTTTTTCCCAATTCATTATCATTTTATTTTTCACCTTTGATAAGTTTTTGGTCATCCTTCTTATTTCTGTAAATAATTTTGATTGCAACGAGGTTTATCTTCAATGATGACCTTGAGCTATGGCCTTTAAATGTTTTTAAAAAGAGATTATATAATAGCCGAATAGAAATTAAACTCTTCATAAACTTTACACATCTCAATTTCTCTGATTACCTATTATTATTTCTGCTTTTTAACCAAGAACAGACATATTTTTCTGCATTTTGATTTATCAGATTCTTGTCTCTTATTCAAATATATTTCTCAATGTGAACCACAAAAGGGCTAATTCAAAATTAAGAGAACCATAAATTCACTTCGATTATTGAGCTATAAGACACATGTTACTCATATATATCTCGTCGTCGTCGTCATCAGTGGCGCAACAGCCCCAGCCAAGATCGTCTGCCTACCAGCAGATTTCGAGATAGAAGATGTTTTGTCTTTACGGGGTAGGGTTATCATCTGTACGCCCAACGCTCTACAGTCATATTAGACAGGGACCTACGATTTAAAATGGATTTCGAACTAGTGCAAACATCCATGGTACCGACGGGATTCGCACCCGAAACCTTAGGCACCGAGCATCAGAGCTCTAGTCACTCGGTCATCAGGTCCCATTCACATTCAATTGCAGATAAGTAAGAAATTAGCATTTCGTTTAATAACTGCTTTTTCTTTTCCAAGACTTCAATGCTCATTTTAATATTTACTTAAAAACACTCCCTGTGAAATATAGTTTTTATGAAAAGTTTTTGTAAAAATTATGATAAAGTGAAGGGGAAAATGTAGATTTTAATATAGAAAGAAACTTTATAACCGTGCTTCATCTTACACACTGGTAAGGGCGCCCATTTGGGGCTCAGGAGAAATGGTCAGTTAGATTCCAGACTCTCATCCGAGAGGAAGTACAACGCAACTACGTGCTTCTGTTGAGGAATGTTGAGTTTACAGTCTCTCACTCCGAGAAGAAATATGTTTAGTACAACCCTGCGTTTGTTGGCCTATAGACTTTAACACGGAGATCAAATATATTTCAGGCACCCTGCGAGTAGCCAAATTTCAAGTTTTCGACTCAGAAATGAAGTCCTTCCACGAATCAATAGTTATCTGTCTTTAAATGTGTTAAATATTGTATGTCTCTAATTGTATTGTGTGCTGTGTTTGTGCATGTATAAATAAAGCTGTGAGTTCTCCTACGTGTTCCTCAAGTATCTCAACCACCACACACCTAGTTACAGTCTGGTTGCCCAACCTGCTGTCTACAACTTAAATTATGTATTCATCAATTTTATATCAAAAATTACTTTATTAAAAATCAATTTCCAACTTAGCTCAATGCGTCTTTAAAAATTTAATTGCATAAAATTTAAATTAGCTATTTTTAATAAAAATACATTTTTTGTATTTTAATATAAATGAGTTTTAGAATTTCTTTGCTACTTATTATATATTTAGAAATTATATATTTTAAGCAATGTTTTCCATGCTTCAAAAAATATTTAATGGGATATCTACAACCACTGAAAGTCGAAGCAACTATATGTCAAAAATTAAATTGAAAATCTAGACAAAATAACGAATACTTTTTTTTTTTTAAAAAAATATGATTTTTCAAAAAAAAATAATAATATATGAATAATGAAGAAAATAATAATAAAAAAATAATTTCTGTGTAACTTTTATACAGGAAAGTCAAAAGTTCGATAAGCTTCATTAAGATACAAAAAAAAAAAAAAAAAAAAAAAAAAAAACTAAATTTCCCGTAACTTACTTCGAAATAATGATTATAATAAGTTTGTATTTAATTAACTTCATTAAAATTCAAAACAAATACATGTAAAAAAATACCTCTACTAATTAAATTCATTTTCATTCCAAAGCATCACATATTAAGGATCCTATTTTGAGATTTTTAAATTAATGTGAAATTTTTCCGGAAGAAAAATGGGCGAATATGATACAATAATTTTTTAATAATTAATCATATTCGTATCCTTATAACGATATATTAAGAAAACACAGAGCTTGTTTAAAAAAAAAAAAGATGCTAATTCTTTATGCTTAATTATAATCCCTTGTTAAAAAATGTTAAAAAAGTACATGTAGATGAAGGATTTATATAAATTTCATACGTTATATATAGGGAATAGAATAGTTGTTAGACTCATTATTTAAATAGTTAGTAGTTTTTATAGGATTAAATTGCATCTTCCAATATATTTATTTTTAATGAGAAAAAAGATAAACAGCAATGGTTCCTTGTCCAAAAATTATTTATTAATTTTATTAACGATGTCATATATGCATGTCTTTTTAATTTAAAACGTTAAAATTTAACAAACATAAGTAATGGGTTTGAAGAAAAAGGGTAGCGTAGCATTTTTGCCACGGGAAAAGATATAGCATTTCAGTTCTCAGGAGAAAGGAATGTATATTATGTAACAAGTGCATAATAACAATCTATCGCTCAAATCTGACAGCAGATAAGCAGTGCCATGGATATTTATACTACATGTAATTAATGTTTTGTACTAATGAGAACAGTCTGTGACTCAAATATGACAGCAGATAAACAGTGTCATGGATATTTATACTACATGTAATTAATGTTTTGTACTAATGAGAACAGTCTGTCACTCAAATCTGACATCAGATAAGCAGTGCCATGGATATTTATACTACATGTAATTAATTTGTACTAATGAGAACAGTCTGTCACTCAAATCTGACAGCAGATAAGCAGTGCAATGTATATTTATACTACATGTAATTAATGTTTTGTACTAATGAGAAAAGTCTGTCACTCAAATATGACAGCAGATAAACAGTGTCATGGATAGTGAGACATCATGAAATTAACGATTATCTGTTAGACCTTGTATATTGTTCGACCATCAGTTCAATTGTCTGTTCAAAGGTCGAAACAATTGCAGATAGGATATGGATTACGTCATGAGTTGCTGCATCGTGATTAGAGATAGACCTTGGGCTGAGGAGGTGTCCACTCAATGAGAAGTGAGGCAAATTGATCCTAGCTCTTAACGGATTTTCTTAAAGGGAGATTTTGGAAAAGGAGGTGTTCTGAGACGAGTCGACAAGAAGTGTTATTTTCTCTTTTTCTGCGAAGTGACTGAACAGGTTGGAGATTCCGCCTGTTTATAAAGTGATCCCCTTGAAATTTCGTGTCTCCCGCCATGTGTTAATTAAGGTCTGCAGCAGACCGAGTGGATTAGATTCGTCGTAAACTCGAGAACTTTGAAAATCTCTGACCTTGAGTGAACTGCACTTGTGAATCAAATTTATTACTTTAATATTCATTTCTTTTTAGATAATATAATAACCCAGAGTTCTGCATATATATATATATATATATATATATATATATATAGTGCTTGTAAATAAAAATTAAAGTGTTCCCATGAATCTGAAAGTGGGCCTCTTCTTGAAGCAGTATAGGTCTAGTATAATCCGAAATGTTACAGTAGGAAGATACAAATCCTCTTATGCCAGTCCTGAAGGTGTTCATTATAAATTCAAAGCTTAGTGTCGCATATGTGTCTTGGTGCTTCTTGGATAAGGTTGAATTTGCTACATATCTGCCTCTTTTAGAGGGGAATGACTTCGGATCAAAGTGTTTATTGAGGGAAAAAAAGATTAACAAATTCAACACTTTAAGGATTTTTTAATAGAACTATTACGTCCTAAATTAAATAATTAGAATATCTTTATACTTAGATATGTTTCTTTGTGATTCGTAACTTATTATCTAATCTCTACGTAAATAAATTCTCTTTGTCCAATAGAAAATTCTACTTTAAAAAGCATCCAAACTGATCTCTAATCTTGAAAAAGATTTATATTCTGTTAATATTCTCATCTGAATCCAATAAATATTCAACAATTCATGAGTTTTGTTTATTTATATGCAGTTATTAAATCTGTTAATTGACTTGGGTCCATTAAAATCTCTTTAAATTAACTTCTTGGAGCTTACCAAGGAAATTATCGATTTCTCATTACCGTTAATCGTTTCAAAATTATATCAGAAAATGACTTTTACTTACTTGACGCCACAGTAGAAAAGTACGATGAAACCATTTATTTCTTAATTAAGGTCTTAAAGATAGTGAATTGCATCTTCTCCATTCGAAGGAACGGATTGAGTAAATTGCATTCTACAGAAGGAACCCTACTGCCATCTATCGGTCAGCAAGTCAACTCTTTAGAGGTGAGAAATTTTCTTCGATATTACAATATCAAAATTTAAAGAAAAATTTGAATTTATGTTAAGATTTTTTTTTAAAAAGGAAGATTTTCATTGAATCTTAAATCAGATTTTAAGTAATGATTACTTTTTTTTATAGATAGATAGATAGATAATTTTTTTTATATTGAACAGCCTTTTTATTTATGAATGAATTTATTTTATAAAAATTTTAACTATAAAAACCATAATTTGAAATTCTCATTCTATTATTATTATTTAATAAGCATGTATTATCCAATAATCTCTATTTTTTTCCTTTTTATGTGATAATTTATTTATATAATTATTAAAATCCTGATTATGTATAGTATTTTACTGTATATTATAATAAATAGTAATATGTATGAAATACAAATATACATGTTTCATATTATTGTCACATTATATATATATATATATATATATATACGTATATATAGTTTATATATATATATATATATTTTACATGCATATATTCAAATATACGTGTATTATTATAACAGTATACATGTTTTAATATTTATTTTGGCTGGTTATATCGTCATTTCAAAAAAACAACATCAAAAATATTTGACGACAGACATGTTTCATATAGCTATTCATATCCTATTTTTAATTATTCATTTCCTATATAACTATTCAAAATCAAATAGGCGAAATTAGATTGTTAACTAATCACTCGCTTAGAGTTGAGCTATTTTGTCAACTAACTATATGATATGAGCATATCTTTTAACCATCTATCGCACGATAAAATTATCACTAAGGCCTAAATTATTTGGAACATCTAATTTGAGAAAATACTACATGATCAATTATATATTTATTAAATTTCATTAAAAATCTTACAAAAAAAAGAGAAATATTTACACTTAAAACACATACAATAATAAATTTAATGTCGATCAAATTATCTTCATCTATATTAACTAATGTTTTTTTCCATTTAATTTGATCTAATTTCACCATAACAAAATAATTTGCAAAAGGAATTTTACTGTCTTCCTACTAGAAATATTCTTCAAAAAACACTATTTCCACATAATATTTACAACATTTTTTCAAATACCTCATAACATTTTCAAAAAAACCCTTGCAATATAAAAATGAAATAGTATACGAAGCAAGCCCTAATTCATGGACCAGTGAGTAGTAGGTTTACGCAGGTTAGCGTTCAGGATGATTTAAGTTTGAATCCTCTAACGCGTTCGTAGCAATTACTTCTTTCAGAAATGATGAAACTCTAAGGTGATTGTAACAATGTATATAATATAAATCGCATCGTCAGTTAGGCTACCTGGTGGGAGATTTTCGGGGTTTTTTCCCATACAGCACGCAAATGGGGGGAGCAGTTACCTCTAAACACTTACTGGAAGGCTATGCCCTCCCTTCATCATCTGGCAGTGGGTTGTTTATGAGCGAACACGAAGCCGCCACCGTATCACAAAAGAAAAACAAAAGCAAATAAAGTATTGTATATATATATATGTATAGTAATTGTATAGTGGGGACCTGGTGGCAGAGTGACTAGCGCTGTGACGCTCGGTGCCACAGGTTTCGAGTTCGGGTCTCTGACGGTACCATGGTTGTTTGTAGGGGTTCGGAATCACTTTAAACAGTAGTGCCTGTTTAATATGACTGAAGAGCATTGGGCTTAGAGCTGACATCCCTACTCTTAAAAAAGAAACATCCCATGTTTCAAAATCTGCCAGACTACCAAGATGATGTTGGCCATGGTGATGATGAATTCTATAGTAATTGTGTATATAAAGTACAAAGGAAAATGAAACGCTGCAATGGTTCAATGTTACCATTCGCTTCCTTCTAGCAGAGGGATAACTCAGGTTCTAGTCAGCTAAATGTGCTCACTGCAGTCACTGTTTTCAGGGAAGAGAAGACATGACGCCGATTGTGAATAGAATGTGTAATTGTCAATCATTGATAATCAAGCTTTTGAAGAGATTTTTTCAGGTTTTTCTCTCGTAATACATGCAAATTAAATCTTAAAATTCCTTACGGTAACCATTTTTTTTTTTTTCGTCGACTTTCGGTGAATTGTTTGTAGTATACTTAGAAAACATCACTCACCGATGCAAAAAAAAGAAAAATTCTCAGAAAGTTTGTAGTTAACTAATTACTTTGATACGATCATATCTTTAACCGTCTATCTCACAACTAAATTATAATCAATCATACATCACAACTATTTCGAGAGAAAAATATATAAGTTACCACCAATTTTCCACTCCATAAATTAAACTAAATCAGAAACGCTATACTGAACACAAACAAGCAAAAACAATTTCCCACGCAAATACCCAAAAAACCAATAAAAAAAAAAGGGGGTGCTCATTCGTACAGGCGAAATAATTTAATAATTCTGCGCGATTGACAGAATTGCAATGCATCATAAAGATAACGCAATAATGACACATGATTCTAAGTGAGTAATAGGCTCCAATCCTCCAGTGACGGGGAATTTGATAAACCCCAGACCATATAACTCTATCTCGGGGCTGATTCTGTCAGAATCAGAATAAAAAGCAATTCCATTTCTGATTATCGTTTGCAGTAATGTGTTCATTCTTTCTGCCAAAGAAATAATGGAGTTAGAGAGGTAAATTTGGCTCGAAGAAATGTCTGGTTTTATTCATGTGGGGTTTTCAGGAAAACTTTCCTGATTTCATTTGATAAAGTTTAGTGAGTTTAAGCAATTGGGTTGCTTTTTTTTTTTTTTTTAATTTTTGCGATGTGAAATTTGATAGTGGTTTGTCGATGAAGATTCTAATATGAAAATAGAATCCTTACATATTTCTTTTTTTTTTTTTAGTTATTTATATTTTTTTACTTCCATTAAAGTTATAAAAAATAAATAATATATTAATTGATTGAATAATGATTTATAGCAAAGTTATAATTTATAAAATTAGAACAGTGTTAGAATAATCAATAATTAAGATCAATAATAGGAATCAATAGTAAGAAGTAATCAATTTCCTTTGCTTCAGTTAAAGACTGCTTTTGTTATATATATATATTTAATGTAGCATTTCTTTCTCATGAGAAGAGTTTTGGCATTTCATTCCCAGGAGAACGGAATGTATATTATCTGAAGAGTATATACCCATCGCCCAAATTTGACAGCAGACAAACAGTATTGTGGGTAGTTATATTACATGCAATTAATGTTTTGTACTAATGAGAACAATCTGCCACTCAAATCTGATAGCAGATATTCGGTGTCGTGTATAATGAGACTCAGGAAATTAGCGAATGCGACCTTCACAGGTCGAAACAACTACAGATTGAATATTAACTATACCATGAGTTGTTCCATCGAGATTGGTGATAGACCATGAGCTGAGAAATATCTACTAAAATGAGAAGTGAGGGAAGCTGACCTAGACAACCAGAAGTGTTTTTTAATTTCTCTGAAGTGCCTGAAACCAGAGTTTCCACCTATTTTTCAAAATGAACCCCTTGTGGTTTCACGCCTTGTGATAATTAAGGTCTACCGCAGACCAGGTTTTTTAGATTCTTCGAAACTCAAGAAATCTGAAAAATCTTCGACCTGGGAGTGAATTGTACTTGTAATTTAATTATGCACTTGTGATATATATATGTATGTATATATATATAGAGCTTGTAAATAAAAATTAAAATGTTCCCATTAACCTGAAAGTGGCCCTTTTCTTGGAGCAGTTATAGGTTAATAAGGCCGAGACTTTACATATATTATATATATATATGTATATATATATATATGTATATATATATATATATATGTATATATACATATATTATATATATATATGTATATATATATATGTATATATATATATATATATATATATATATATATATATATATATATATATATCATATCAATATATATATATATATGTATATCATATATATATATATATATATATATATATATATATATATCATATCATATATATATATATATATCTTAATTAAAACATAATTGATCACCAAATTTTTTAATCTATTTAACCAAAATTTGAAAGTAAAATTCAAAATTTTCTCTAAGCAGTATTTGAAATCTGTAATGGCAGAAAATTAGTGCAAGTAGGCTGCAAGATTATACTATATTAGTTCGAATTCATATCAAAGCGAACAAAAAAAGTATTCTTAAAGTTTTTGAAAAATGTTGTTGTTTAAATGTTGTTTAATAAACAGGTAAGATAACTTTTAGAGGTTTAAATGTTCTTATGTGAATAACATTAATTTATTTCATCATCTATTAGTGCATTTATAACGAATTTATTCTGATGAACTTTAAAAAATATCAATAAAATGTAAAATACAATTATACTGAGCAATTTCAAAGCTATAAATTTGCGTAATTTTTTTGTTGAATAACTTTTCTTCAAATAATTTATATATATGGCAAGTCCACACAAAAACTTTTACGAGATCTCAGAATATTTTCAAAGACCTTAATTAAATCATAATTAAATAAACGAAGATTTTTTTTTTCTTTTCAACAAAATTATATTTTAAAAAACATTTTTTTTATATATCTTTGAAAGGTATTGGCGATGGCAAAAGCATTTTTGCGAAAATAAGATTTTCTCGTACTTGGAAATAAAACTATATGCAATATTAAAATTTTAATTTAAATTCTGTAGAAAAATCATCTCAAAAAAGAGACTGTTAAAGATAAAATAATTAATTTTATTGTAGTGGGTAGAAATTCCGAAAACGGGGGAAAAGAATTACAGAAAAATACAGGCATTATTAGTTTCGAACTGTGAAATAGGCAAATTCACATACAAGTGTGAGAATTTTCCTTTTTAAAAATACTTTTTATAGAAAATTAGCATAAAATTTTTCAAAGAAGGGATAAATTAAATATTTACTATTTCTCAAAGATTTTTATGATATTTAAATAATTAAATTAAAAATCGAACAATGGAAGAATAATTGTTCTTAAAACGTTTCAGTAAAAAATAAAACGTTTGAGGATGAATATTCATTTAATTGAATCATTCATTTGACTGAATCATTCATTAGACTGAATGATTCATTTGACTGAAAAGATTCCTTTGATTGAATCATTTATTTGATTGAATCATTCATTTGACTGAAACATAAAAAAAAACCCATTTTGTTTTTAAACACCCCATTTGATTAAATCATTCAATTAACTGAATCATTTATTTAATTGAATTATTCATTTGACTCATTCAGATAGAATTTAGTTGACTGAATCATTCATTTAATTGAATCATTATTTTTAGGTACTTTTGTGAATTTGATTTTACGAGAATAATTACAATAATTTCACTAATGCTGTAATAGCTATTTTTCTATTAAATCTAATCCTGTCTTTACATTAACTATAGTTATCGCTAACAATTAAAATTTGCATTATAATAATAATATACTGAATACCATTTTGTAATAATGATTATAAAATGTTTTAACAAACCATATAAGTATAATGTAATTATACATTTTATTTTAATACTAACTAAATGAAATGTTAAAAATTACATAGATTTGATAAAATATAATATATATTAAGTTAATTTATATGAATTTAGAAATCTTAATAGTATAATGTGCAATTCATAAAAATTCAAGTATTCAAAAGTATAAAAAAAAAACTTAGTTAAAAATTGTATTTATTAAATAACAATAGCATTTTATATAGAATGTTTATGTAATGTTAGCGTTTTATGGCTAACTCTTGGTCAACAATAGTAACTCGTTCAGCTAACCTTCATGATACCATAGGTTCGAATCTTCTGGTAATGTTCATTGCAATCACAACTTTAGAAAACAGAAAACTAGTTGGAGATTAGGACAATGTGTGTATGTACCGTCTAACAACGACAATCAAGTTGCTTAATAAGAGTTTTCCAGATTTTCTCCCGTACGGCATGAAAATGTTAGGCAGTTACCCATAAAATTCTTCCAGATAGGTAATGTCCTCCGCTTATTACCTATCGGTAAACTGTTCGCTGCCCAACAATGGCCATCAGCGAAACACGAGGCCCAACAATGTTCAACAAAAAAATGGCGTTTCATGTTAGTTGTGTTATTTTTATGCTATGTTTGCTATATTAGTTATTAGGTACTCACTCTGCGTTACTCTGGTATTTATTTTCCTTGTATGTTGTCAGACAGGAGAAAATGAATGTAGTGTACTTTGTCATTTGCCTTACTTTTCCTTGGAAGGCATTTTTAGGGTAATATAGTAGAAAATACTTATAACAACAACCTTACAACAAACAAAAATCACTGATTCTAAAAAGAACTATAATCTTGCTATTTAAAAGATTATATCTATAACTCACTATATTTTTCGTATTAATTTCTATTTTTAATAAACCTTCTGACAAAAAAAAAAATTAATTCATAAGAATTTTTTTGAGACTGATAAATTTTATTTGGAATAAAATATCGGTGAAAAAGTATATAGGTAACAAAAGAAAATCTCAATTGCGAATGCAAAACACTGATAATGATTTAAAAACATTTTGTAAAATTGTAAAAAAAAATTTTATGAATACTTATTTATAAATAAAAAACGTTTTTACGATTTATACATTTATTTTTATTTTTATTTATTAACATTTATTTTAAAACTTAATTTTTATTTAAACATTATTAAAAAACATTTAGAAAGTAAAATAACATTTGCAGTAAACTAACAAACATATTAAGAAAAAGAACATAATCACATAAACTTAAGAAAAATATTTGAAGCAATTAACCTAAATGTAAACAATTAACTTCAATTAATTTTTTAATAATTAACTTTAATTCAAAGAAAATTTCTAATTCTCGCCACCAGGAGGATCCAGATGCTACCAGGCAGGCGCTTGTCACATGGTTCTTGTCTAATTAGAAAAGAATGAATTAGGATACGTTCGTAATTTTTGCCTATAAAGGTTAAAGAATGATAATTTAAGAGAAAAATTAAAATTTAAGCGTCTTAATTTCTAAGCTACATTGGAATACCTCACATAAAATATTTGTTTGCATATATATAGATAGAGAGAAAAAGAGAATGATTGCATTTATGTAACAATGACTTTTAGTGTTTCATGTAACAACAAAGATTTTGCTGAATAGCAATAACGTTTGATTAAAATAAAACATATATCATTGCTAATAATATTTCCTTGCTTTGAAAAATGAATAAACACTCCCGAGAAAGGAAAGCAAAAATACAATGGAAAAGAAAATATTTCCTCTCAAAAAAAAAAAAAAAAGAAAAAAAAAACATTAACTCAAGAATTTCATTTATACAATAATCTGCTACAGTTCTACATGGTTGGATATTTCTTTTTCTGGCTTTCATCTATTCTTACTTTTCATCATATTTAAGTTGGCTTCAATAAAAATGAAAGTTGCGGTATCTAGTAAAGAATACCAAAACGTGGAATTTAATTTCGTGCTATATTGAACCTGAATCGTATCCTATCCACTGAAATAAATCAAATAAAATCACTGTAGGCTTCTACGAATTCTCAGTTCATCTCGTAATAATTTGCCCAAAGGTTGCTTGCGATTGTTTCTTATCACATAAATTTTTTGAATAATTTAGTATTTGCATTTCCCAAATTCTGAGCATACCCTAGGGATATTAATTTTGATTTCTTGAGAAAAAAAAAAAAGGAGAAATGATATTTCTTAGAACATTTCTGTATCGGAAAAATTAAATTAAGGATTGAAGGTATAAGAAAAATTTAGTCATACTTTTTTTGGATGTAATAATTTAAGAATTTATTTTCTAACATTTTTTTTATTCTTATCAAGGACTAAAGCTGAAGCTACTTGGTCGAATCATTTTACTTAAAATATATTTTATGTTATAAAAAATAAAGCTTTCAGTGTAATAATAAATTTATTCACGTGTATGAATAAATGTAGTGCACTGAATTCTAAATAGTAATTTAGCTAAAATATTTAAGTGATTCATGTATCTTTTGCAATGGGGCTCCTTTGTAATTTATGTTTCTGTGTTACCTAAAAAGGTTCTTAGGTAATAATAATTGGTGCTTGATGTAATTGGAAGTTAATTATTATATTTCGAAAACAAGCTGTAATGATGAAACAGTTTTTAAAGGATTTTATCTGTTATATTACACTTTTAAAATAGGCATAAATTATTCTGCTCAATATAATCAAAGAGTATGAAATATGAAATTTCATGAAAGGCATACTTTAGTGTTGTGGATTGTGCAGCTGGATTGTAATTAGATGTGATTGGGTTGAGACATGAAACACAGGTTTGAGAACTCAAAGCTTTATATACACATTTTATTGACATACACACAAACAGCATACACGTACCATTAACTACAGACAATATTTAATACAATTGATAATTGATTTGTGGAAGGACTCCACGAATAAGCCGAAAATAAAGATACTCAGGTACGCACGGGATGCTCGAACGCTGGTTGTTCTCAAATACTACAAAACACTAATTGCAAGTAGTATACTTGACTACCTACAATAAAGCTCGTCTGCTGTCAAATTGGAGTGATGGGTTTGTTATATATTATATAATATATTTTTATTGTATTATATTTTTATTGTATTATATTTTTTAATTATATTATATAATTTTATTATATATTATATATTTTTCAAATAACATACATTCCTCTCTCCTGGAAATGAAATGCCAAAACTCTTCTCGTGAGAAAAAAAATGCTATTACCTAATATCATGATAACGTTTAAGTTCCCGCAAGATAATAATCAATAGATCGCTATAATTATATTACATTTCAAACATATATGAATAAAATTTCATACGGTAATTTTTAAAACTTTAAAGAAAAAATTTTTAAAATATTTATAATAAAATTTACAAAAAAAAAATTGGAATTTTAATGCTTACAACCTTAAAAAATAAAAAATATATGTAAAGAACATTCATCCCCGACATATTTTTATATATTTTGTCATTCAATTAAAAGATGGCAACAGTGATAATTATTTCACATATATTCTTTAAACAAAAGGATCAGCTAACTTAATGGCTGCATCAAAAATTAATTAAAAGGAAATAACGCCAGCCAAGAAAATGTGGGTTTAAATAAAAAAAAAAATCAGGAGTCAAAAGTGCCACAAAATGTTAAGCACAAAGATTAATTAACATCCTAAAAAGTGTCTGAACGTAAACAAAGCAATTTGTCAGTTAAAAAGAGATATAAGCCAAAAAAGAAACAAAAAGAAAAAATAATAATAATATGTCGAAAGGATGTTTGCTAGAAGTTAACAAATGAGTGGCTTTATTTGCTTCAAAAAAAAAAAAAAAATTGCTGGTTATGTCATATCGACAATGTGATGTAATATGTGAAACAGAGTGTGTACATTTTGGGTGGTAAAAAATGTTTAAGCATACAATGTTGATGAATTAATTGTTCCTTTAGAATTTAAAAGCATTGTTTTAGATAAAATAAAAAAAAATTTTTCCTTAGAAAAATGATTTTCGTATTCGCCAAAATCTATGAACAAAAGGATTTAAAATAAAAGACTTATTATGCAAGAATTAAATAGTTAATACTGTCGAAATATTTTGCAATAACATTTTTCCAAATTTTATACGGGTAGCGATTTAATCTAAGGTCTAATAAATCAATAACAACCAAAAATTCATAATATTAAGAATTTTAAAAAAAAATACTAATTACATTGTAAGCTGATTTGCTATTTCACATTATTTGTCATTTATTTAATTTTTACATAAATAACATATAAAACAAGTTACAAAGTTACAAGTTATAAAAGCTTATTTATAAAGGTTACAAGTTACAAAAATGTGCTTGCAAGAAGAAGATTCTATTGCGACCAAAAAGTAAGACCAATTACTTTTTTTCAGAAACTCTTTATTTATTCTTCCAAATTTATTTTATTTACAAACATTATATATATATATATATGTACAGAACTCAGGGTTAATACAAATTATTATTTACAAAAAAATTAAAATTAAAGATTAAATTTGATTCACAAATACAGTTCACTCAAGAACTCGTTTCTCGTGTCTACGACGAATATAGTCCGATAGGTCAGCGGCAGACCTTAATTATCACACGGCGTAATATTTTCACAAGGGGCTCATTTTGTAAAGAGACGGAAAATCCGGCCTATTCAGTACCTTCAGAGAAAAACAACACTTCTGATCGACTCGCCGCAGAACTCTCTATCTTCTTCACCAAAAATTTGTTTTAAAACAATCCATGATGGAGGGGGACAGCTTCCCCCACTTCTCATTGAGTAGATATTTCTCAGCTCGTGGTCTATCACCAATCACGATGGAACAACTCATGGTATATCAATTGGTTAATATTCAATCTGTAATTGTTTCGACCAGTGAAGGTTGCACAGACATTCGCTAATTTCCTGAATCTCATTATGCATGATACCGAATATCTGCTATCATATTTGAGTAACAATTTGTTCTCATTAGTGCAAAACACTAATTGCATGTAATATAACTACCCACAATAAAGCTCGTCTGCTATCAAATTTGAGTGATGGGTTTATTATACATTTTTTTCAAATTACATATATTCCTCTCTTCTGGGAATGAAATGCCAAAACTCTTCTCATGAGAAAAAAATGTTGCAACTTTAATACCCCGATAACGTTAAGCTCACACAGGAGAATAATCAAAAGATCGCTATATTCATATTATATTTCAAACATATTTGAGTAAAATTTCATGCGATAAATTTTTAAACTTCAAATAAAAATATTTTTTTTGGATATTTATAATAAAAATTTTTTTAAAAGTTGGAATATTAATTTTTTCAACCTTAAAAAATAAAAATTTTGTAAAGAACATTCAACTCCAACATATTTTTATGTAATTTTGTCATTCAATTAAAAGATGGCAACAGTGATAATTATTTCATATAAATATATTCTTTAAACAAAAGGATCAGCTAATTTAATGGCTGCATCAAAAATTAATTAAAAGGAAATAACACCAGCCAAGAAAATGGGTTTAAATAAAAAAAAAAATCAGGAGTCAAAAAGTGCCACAAAATGTTAAGCATAAAGATTAATTAACATCCTAAAAAGTGTCTAACGTAAACAAAGCAATTTGTCAGTTAAAAGAGAGATGAAGTCAAAAAGAAAAAAAAAAAATAATAATAATAATCTGTCGAAAGGATGTTTGCTAGAAGTTAACAAATGAGTGGCTTTATTTGCTTGAGCAAAAAAAAAAAATTCCTGGTTATGTCATATCGACAATGTGATGTAATATGTGAAACAGAGTGTGTACATTTTGGGTAGAAAAAATTTTTAAGCATACAATGTTGATGAATTAATTGTTCCTTTAGAATTTAAAAGCATTGTTTTAGATAAAATACTTAAACAGTAAAATAAAAATGAACTTTTCCTTAGAAAAAGAATTTTCGTATTTGCAAAATCTACTATGAACAAAAGGATTTAAAATAAAAGACTTATTATGAAAGAATTAAGAAGTTAATACTGTCGAAATATTTTGCAATAACTTTTTTTGAAGTCCTAAATTGGTAACTTTGCTTCTAAGGTCATAAATCAATAAGAACAGAAATTCAAAATATTAAGAACTTAAACAAATATTAATTACATCATGAGCTGATTTGTTAATTTACATTATTTGTCAATTTATTTTATTTTGCCCATAAATAAAATATAAAAAGTCTACAAGATAAAAAATAAAATAAAAATGAAAAATAAAATAAAAATGAATTCAAAATATTTTAAAGGATAATTCCTTATTATATGAAAGAGACACTTTATATTTGAAGTATTAAACATTGAAATAGTAGATATGTAACATATTCAACTTTGCCTAAGTCTACATTATAAGTGAACGGCTGCACTACACGGGCATTGAGCCATCCCAGTTTGCAATGGGCACTCCCCAGGAAAGGGCAGTGAATGGGCTATATTATCTTGCTTCCTCTTCCAACCCAAGGTAAGAAATTCCGACCTTCAGATTTATCATTCTAATTCCCAGCATAGACATAACTGCTGGTTCACCTTTTATTGCTGGATCTCGAACAGAGACTTCAGTTCAGAAATTCAGCAAACTATCCACTAGGTCGCTTCAAACCTTCTTTAAGTAAAAATTTTATTTGAAATATTTCCAATTTTTGGTATCTTAATTAGTGTTTTCCTCTCATAAATGTTATTAATAACACTAACTCTTGTCGGTGTATTTAAGGATTATCCTTATTTTCAATAAGAAGCCTACATACATACATGTTATTAAAATATTATGCAATGTTACTAAAATGTCATCCCTAACCTGTAAGCTTCTTCTTCTTCTTCTTCAATGGCGCAATAGTCCCATGGTGGGCAAAGGATGTCTTCCTACTGGCATATTTCGAGACAGGAGATGTTTTCTTTTTGCTGGGTAAGGTTGTCAGCCCTACCTCCAACTCTACACAATCATATTACCCAAGGACCTATGGTTTAAAGTAGATTCCGAACCACTACAAACATCCATGGCACCGCCGAGACTCGAACCAGAAAACTGTAGCACTAATAAGTTTTTATATTTTTCGTTGTTATTGTTTTTGCTTCTTATCCCACTTGGTAGACAGTAACATTTTGTCCAAATCCATGAACCCATGTGGTTTCATGGAAAGTGGGAAAGGCGGACAGCTTCTGTTGTGATGGAGTACCCATAGGTAGAAGTCTGACTTGTAACCGTGAAGCTGACTTTTTACAGGTTACGGTTGTCAGCCCTACGCCCAATACTCTACAGTCATTTTAAACCGGGATCTATGGCTAAAAGGGGATTCCAAACCACTACAAACATTCATAGCAATACTTTTCGTAATTTTATCCATCATTTTATTTTATTTATCATAACATCGTGATAACTCATAATAACTCAGAAAATTTAAGACTGTAAAATAAAAATATAAAAAAATATATTTTTGTTATTTCTGTAGATTCATATGATAAATTACTTTTTCAGTTATAAATAACAATCATTCGAACAAGGTTTCCTAATTAATAGTGAATAGAAAGCTATAATTGTTCCTTACGAAGAATAAACAGAATACACAGAAAATTTAATTGAATCGGTGTTTTCCTTCCCAAAGAATTTTTCTATTCGGCAGAAATATTTCTCGAAAAGTATATAGAAATACCTGAATTCTGTTGTTGATTTTGCTCTTTTATTTGAAGACGGCATTAGATATAAACTTCTGAAAAGTTATAAAAATACTTCATGTAATAAGGAAAATATTTATCCAAGGTATTACCAGTAAACTCGAAACGTATTCCACAAAGCAAGATTCGCATTGAACAAATTGTTTGTTTGATCTCATTTTGACGAGAATTCCTCTCTTTTCAGAACGAAACACAGAACTATTTTGTGATTTCAAGAAATATTTTACGTTATTGCAGGAACAAGATGTTTGCAGTTTAAACCCAATTAACCTCACGAACGAAAAAAAAAGTGTTTGATTCATAGTGATATAACGTCCAATACTTTTATTACTTTTTCAGAATCAATACAAACTATCTATTGGTGAAAAGTAATGAAAATAATGAATTAGATTTATGGAAGTCAATGTTCAATGTGTTACTTATTTTTCTGATTTAGTTTTGCAAGTTATTCTTTCTTTTCATTCCTCGCAAGACGAAACTGGATAATTCGAGTTGGAGCAACCAATAGATCAGCAAGTAAGTTCTGGCGTCTAGATTTTAATCCAATGCATTATTTGATTTTGATAACAGATAAAGGAACATAATAAATATTCTTTGAACAATTCGCAATTTCTAATCTATAAAATGTGAGTAAGTTCAAATACGAACTTTCTTCATCCTTTGTTGTTCTTCTAATTTCTGGTAACTCTTCCAGAAATATTTCACATCGTCTCAGAGCCTCTGGTATAGTCGTTTCACACTCAACATTCACAACAATTATTAGCCAAACTTGTCGCCAAGTTTGGATTTGTTGTAACTACATAGGTCAAATAGCCAAATATAACAACTACTGAAATAACAAACCTGGCTACAAGTTTAATATTTGTTGTGAACTTTCCTCATATGTTTATGCAGTTGAAAATTACTATAGTGACATTTTGTGGGGGTAATAGAGAAGGATGCTCTGGAGCTCGGTGTCACAGGCAAAGGGTTCGAGTCATGGCGGTGCAATAGATGTGTGTAGTGGTTCAGAATTCACTTTGAAATGTGGGTACTGGTCTAATATGACCCTTGAGCGTAGCGCCAACAACCTAATCCCGTAAAAATAAAACATTTCCTGTCTCGAAATCTTCCAGTAGGTAGACAGCCTTGCCCATCATGGAGCTATTGCGGGAATGAAGAATAATAGTAGGGTGTTTTAATTTTTAAATAAATTGTACTGAAGGCCTAAAAATGTCCTCAATTATGTCATTTAATTTGGTGGAGTTATTAATAAAGTCATTAATTGATTGGAGTGATACTCACAAATGAAAACTTTTATCAAGGGATGTGGAAGAGAGAAACGATAGGGACTCATCTGCCGTAGGTTACGGTCTGGTGTGAATTCATTCCAAATTACTTAGGCAGCCAAGTGGCGTTAGTATAACAAAATTCCTTTCTCCTCATGGTTCACTTGTAATTCTCACTGTACTCTTACCTTTTTTTTCAATTATAAAATAAATTGTGCTGAAAGACCATAAAAGTCACCAATTAATTTGGTGAGGTTATTAATAAAGATCTTAATTAATTGGAGTGGTACTCACAAATGAAAGAAATGCAGTAATATTCATAAATGAAAAAATTTATCAAAGAGTGTGAAAGAAAATATTGGGAAACATTTACCCTAGATGCCGGCCTGGTGGGAATTCATTCCAAATTGCTTTGACAACCAAGTGGTTTTAGTGTAACAAGCCCCTTTCTCAACACGGTCACTCGTTATTCTGATTGCACCTGTAACTCCCACTTTTTTTAATTGTAAATAAATTGTACTGAATGCCTATAAATGTCAATTAATTTGGTGGGGTTATTAATAAAAGCATTAATTAATTGAAGTGGTATTCACAAATGTAAGAAATGAAATGGTACTTATAAATCAAAAACTTTATCAAGGGGTGTGGTACAGAGAAACGATTGGGACACATTTGCCCTAGATGAGTCCTGGGAGGAATTTATTCCAAATTGCTTTGCCAATCAAATTACGTTTATTTGAGGTAGTGTAACAATCCCCTTTCCCCATGGTGCACTCATAACTCTGATTGCACTTGTAATTCACCCTGCACTCGTAACTTATTTTTTTAATTTTAAAATAAATTGTACTGAAGGCCTATAAATGTCATCAATTATGTCATTTATTTTGGTAGGGTTATTAATAAAGTCATTAATTAATTAGAGTAGTACTCACAAATGAAAGAAATGTTTTGGTACTCAAAAGCTTGCACTTGTAACTCTGAACCTGCTTCATATCTGCTGGACAGGAATCTGCTACATATCTACCGGACACGAATCTGCTTATCTACTGGACACGAATCTGCTTATCTACTGGACACGAATCTGCTACTTATCTACCGGACACGAATCTGCTACTTATCTACCGGTAAAGGACATCAGATGAAATGATCACTGCATTAGTACCATTAACATTGGCAAACAAAATCAACTTTTACATCAAGATAATTATGACTTATTCACAAATTCCATACTCTGAAAAATAAGATCCGTTAAAAAGAGCGTAAGTTAAAAAGCTTTTTTTTTCTTCTTTTTATAGTATTGCAGCTTAATTTCTCAGCCTCAAAACATTCTCATTATTTCCAAAGCATCTATAAGATCACCAACTCTATCTCCAGAAATTGAACAACAGAAACCCATAAAATGAATCATGGTAAACGTAATGTTTTGGAAGCTATTACTAGTTCACAGAACAGCCCTCCTGAGATTTCAAAAAGCAAACACAGTTGGTCTGCGATCATAACTGCCTTGCTTTTAAAAGACGTATTACACCGCTGCAAAGCTCTAACACAGATATGTGGTATCGCATATCACATAACGCATTTACAGGTTTTATGGGAGTTTAACCTGATGCTCTCTCGTCCCGATAGGCCAATGGATTCCTAAGCTGTCATAATAAAAGGTGAGGAGAAATTAAGGGCGAGTTTCTTTTATGATGAGCATTAGCCCAAAGGCAATAATGGGATTGAATAAAATTATATCATCACGCCAGCCAAACCACATAATGTTTTATTTCTTCCACTGAGCCGAAACAAAAAGAGTTTTGATGACCCTATTTCAGCAGTCGGTTAATTTTTCTGGTTTATTACACAACTTCTGATGCCCTTTTCCTTTTTATGATTTTTATGTAGTGTTGGATGTATCACGTTCAATTAATATTTATTTTTCAATTGCATAATTGGACAAAATGATTGTAGTAAATGGTCTAAGAAAAGATCAAATTTTTTTTCTTTTCATTGCTTAGTTATATTAGAAATATATAAAAAAGTATAAACATTTTTCAGATAAGGATATATAAAGTTAGAACCTGACGGCCGAGTGTTTGGAGCTCGGTATCACAGGTTTCGGGTTCGAGTCTCGGCTGGGCAATGGATGTCTGTAGTGGTTCGGAATCCCCTTTAAACCGTAGTTCCCAGCCTAATATGACTGTAGGTCGTGGGGCTTACCCCGTAAAAAGAAAAACATCTCCTGTCTTAAAATATGTCAGTAGGCAGACAGCCTTTGCCCACCATGAGGCTGTTGCGCCAATGAAAAAGATATATAAAATTAGTTCAGATTTATCATTACCTGACACGTTTGTGCTTCTTATCCCATTTGATCGACAGCAACAGACTGTAGACCAATACCAAATCCATGAATCCATGTGTTCTCATTAAAGGAGGAAGGGGGTAGCTTCTGTTGTAATGAAGCACTCTTAGATAGAAGTCTGACTTGGCGGCTCCGTGTCGTTGAAGGAGGAGACGGGATGACTTTAAGGGAACTACCCCTCATTTGCGTATCGAATGGAAGAAAACCCGGACACATCCCACCATTTAGTTCGATTAACGAGGTAAGATGCTAAACATCCTAAACTCCATCGTGTCAACTCTTTTTTAAAATAGTGTCTACTGATAGAACCTCAGCCCTAATGCTCACCAGCGATGCACGTTGCCACAAGTCACGTGTCAGGTTGAAACTTTTGTAACAATTTATTTACCACACTACAGCAAAGTCAATAATTTTGAATTACTATTTTTTTTCAGTTATTTGATTTTTTTAATTAAGCATTTGAAACCTGTGTCACCGAGCGGTATGTCACAGCCTGATAGCCGAGTGGCTGGAGAGCCACTCGGCTATCAGGCCCCATTACACTATACTATTAGTGATGAAACCTGGATAATTTTTGTGAGACATCAAACATCACTTAATTTTAAAGTATATTATGGCAATCCTATAATTATTTAAACAGTAATGCCTCTTTTATATCGTCTATGTCAAGAGACAAAAAAGGGCTATACAGTGAAAGAATTGTTTTATAACTTTTGTTTTGCTTTTCCAAAAAAAATATTACACAAAATATTTAAATGAGTAATATAACGAGACTCAAAGTATCAAAGACACATTCCCAATAAATTGTTCCAAGTATAAGGTTTAGTGTGCAGTTCTAAATTATACAATAATATTAAGTACTTATTTCATTGTAGACGTATCTTCGCTTTTGACTATAATCATTAACTTTTGAACTCTCAAATTTCTATATATTGTTCAGAAAGTTTTTGTGGACTTTTTATAATTTTTTTAATTCTTAAAGTTTTCTTTTTCGAATATTTATTAATTCTTAATGCATACTTTCAATTTTAATTCTCAGCATTTTCTTACAAATTATTTAAACAAGAATAATTAATTTGTGATGTTTAAAATTAGCATAACGAGAAAAATCTTCATTTAAAGTTTTAAGTGAGCAAAACTTCATTTACATCAGAGCTTGAATTGAGTACTTAAAATTTAGGGCACTTTTGCAGTTACCAACTTTTACAACTTTACCAGAAAAAAAAATCTTTCCCTTAATTACTTTTGTTTTAAAAATTTTCAAACTTGAACAATTTTAAATAAATAATTGAATTAAAACTAAATTTAAGTCGCATTTAACTTATACAATAGCCTGAAGTAAATTAGGAACCAAAACAAAGACTCTTTAAGACAAAAACACATGGAAACAAGGGAAGAAGGAAACTTTTTTCTGAGTTCTAAATTAAAACTTTTCTGCAAAAATCCTCCTTCTAATGACAGAGAGTGCCTCTGAAAAAAAAAAAGAGCCATCTTCTAAGTTGAGTGACACTCCTCTTTAACTCTTACATCTTTCTAATTACCTATAGCTTAATTAGCCTAATTACCAACCAAATACACAATGTAGCTACCATCAGTATCTCATTACATAGTTCTCTTTGTTGAAAGAGGGCTTATTGTGATTTTGGGGAAAATTTAAATGATGAGAGATTCTCAGAACATGAAGAACTTACTGTCGTTTTTTTCGCCTTCATTTAGGTAAATCTCCCTACGATTTGGTTGTTGTCATGTTGTTGGTGATAAGTAATGGATAATGTTGATTTGGTGTAACATTCAATTCGAAAACTACTTACAAGTACTGAATATCTAACCTTTATTTGGGATTGAGTTAATTAAGGTAAATGATCTTTCATGTGAAATATGTTGTAGTTAACTGATCAAAGATTATTGAATTGTTACAAACAAAAAAATTTATTTTTAAAACATTTACACGGTACATATAGCAAGATTTCTAGACATTTATAAGAGAAAATAAATATTTTTTTCAAAATTATGTTCAGTAAAAGATTATCTTTAAAACCTATTACAAAACTGCAAAAGGTAAATATATAGGAAAACAAATTGTTGCATTTATATTTTCAGGGAGAAAAAAATACATAATGTAGCTACAATCAGTACCTCATTACACAGTTCTCTTTGTTATTGTGATTTTGAGGAAAATTTAAATGATGAAAGATTTTCAGAACATGAAGAACTCATAGTTGCTTCTTTCTTACTTAAATTCCCTACGATTTGATTGTTGTCACGTTGTTCGTAAGTAATGGATAATGTTGATTTGGTGTAACATTCAATTCGGAAACTGGTTACCAGCACTGAATATCTAACCTTTAAGAACCTAAGACTTAACCTTTAAGAATACCTAACCTTATCTAACCTAATTAATTAAGGTAAAATGATCCTTTTTGTGAAATATGGTGTAGTCAACTGATCAAAAATTATTAAATTGTTACAAAAAAAAATGTTTTTTAAACGATGTAGTTGATACACTTAGTAAAGTTTCTATACATTTATAAGAAAAATTTTATTAAAAATTTATGTAATGGTTAGATATTCAGTACTAATTTTTTTTTAAAATTAAAAAAAAAAAATTTCAAAATTATGTTCAATAAAAAGATTGCCTTTAAACCTTATCATAGAACTGCAAAGGCAAATCTATAGGGAAAAAAAAATGTTGCATTTATATTTTGAGGGGGAAAATATGCACAATGTAACTGCCATCAGTATCTCATTACATAGTTCTCTTTGTTAAAAGAGGGATTATTGTGAATTTGGGAAAATTTAAATGATGAGAGATTCTCAGAACATGAAGAACTCACATTCGGTTTTTTTCCCCCTTCATTTAGGTAAATCTCCTACGATTTGGTTGTTGTCATGTTGTTGGTAAGTAATGGATAATGTTGATTTGGTGTAACATTCAGTTCGAGAACTACTTACCAGTACTGAATCTCTAACCTTTATTTGAGATTGAATTAATTAAAGTGAATGATCCTTCATGTGAAATAGGTTGCAGTTAACTGATCAAAAAATTATTAAATTGGTACAAAAATATTTTTTAAACACGTAGAGGATACACATAGTAAGGTTTCTAGACATTTATAAAAAAAATATGTTGGGTTTTTTTTTTTTTAAATTATCTTTAGTAAAAGATTCTCTTTGAAGCCTATCACAAAACTGCAAAGGCAAATCTTTAGTGGAAAAAAATGTTGCATTTATATTTCAGGGCTACAAAAAAATATTTTTAAGAGATATAGACGATACACAGTAAAGTTTCTAGATATTATAAGAAAAAATATATATTCACGAAATATAAAAAGAAAATATATATATATATAAATATATAGATATAAAAGAAAGAAAATGATTTATAAATATATATATAGTTATATATATATATATTTCAAAATTATGTTCTATAAAAGATTCTCTTTAAACTCTATCACAGCACAGCAAAGGTAAATCTATAGGGAAAAACTGTTGCATTTATATAAGAATAAAAAAGAAAAAGAAAAGATTTTTCAAAGAGAAAAAGATTAAAATGGAGCTTTTGAAATATGTATGACAGGCCAGGTCAGAAATTGAATGATAATCATAAAATAAATATTTTCCCTAGACATTTCTTTTCTTTTTTTTTTTTTATAACAGTGAAAAATGGTTCAATATGTTATCATTTAAATTTTATTACTTTTAAAGAGTTGCATATAAAGCAAATATTGTTAGATTTGTATATAAGTTAAGAATACAAATAAAAATAATGTTCATAAGATTGAAAAAGTTCTGAAATCTATCTTTTTAAATGTTACTTCTCCACATTGGTCTATCGTATGTACTTTAACATGTATTTTTCTCTGATGGAATGAAATGAAAATAGTGATGGTCAATATTTACATTTTAGTTGTCTCCCCTTTTGATTAATCAAATTCAATCTATTACCACGATTAAAATTAAAAAAAAACTAAAAATTTGTTTTGATTCTTAAATAGTTAAGTGTGAGATGTCAAATTAAATCAATCTATATGAATAAAAATGGATAAATAGATGTATGTGTGTTCTAGTATAATTTAAAAACTATAATACTTAGAAGTTCAGTTTTTTTCTTAATTTATTATTTCGTTCTGAAAAATTCGTAGACTACGAAAAAATTTTAATTAATTATTTAAAAAATGAAAGCCTTATTTTGTTATTGCAATTATCAAGCCATCAGATAGCGTCAAGATTTGAAAACTGACTGATGCCATTAGTTAGTTGTTGTGAGTAAAATCAGGTAAAATGTAACGTATTATCTTTTTAAAATTTAATTTTAGAATTAACATTATTATATTTTTAAAAATAAATGTAAAAAATTTTAAAGTGAACAAAAATTATTAGGAATATTTGGAAAATAATTATTACTTTATTTAGGAAATTATATTATTAAGAATAATTATTTTCGTACCATAAATACGAAGTTTTATTTTTGTAATCGGACAACGCAGGACACATATCTACAAGATTGAAATAAAATCCTATACACAATTGAAAAGAATCAAATTTGAATGAAGGAAATCTTCAATGAATTTCGATAATATTTCAAAATGTTCATTTCTTGGGAATGTTCATTTTTCTCACGGCAAGAGTTTTGACATTTCATTCCCAGAGAAGAAAGGAATGTATATTATTTGACAAGTATATAACAACAACCCATTACTCAAATTTGACAGCAGACAAGCAGTATTGTGGGTAGTTACATTATATGCAATTAGTGTTTTGTACTGATGAGAACCACCTGTCATCCAAACCTGATAACAGACATTCGGTTTCATGTATAATGAAACTCAAGAAATTAGTGAATGTCTGTGCAATCTTCACAGGTTGAAAATTACAGATTGAATATGAACTATACCATGAGTTGTTTCATCGTGATTGGTGATCGACCATGAGCTGAGAAATGTTTACTCCAATGAGAAGTGAGGGAAGCTGACCCCCAGCTCTCTTGACGGATTTTCTTGGAGAGGTTTTTGGAGAAGAAAATAGAGAGTTCTGTAATGAGTCGACCAGAAGTGTTGCTTTTCTTTTTCTATGAAGTGACTGAATAGGCGGTAGTTTTCGTTTGTTTTTCAACGTGAATAATTAACGTCTGCCGCTGACCAGTGTTTAGATTCGATGAAGACTCGAGAACTCTGAAAATCTTCGACCTTGGAGTGAACTGTACTTTTGTGATTTAATCTTGCTCTTGTGATCAAATTTTAGTTCTAAGGGTTCTAAGGTTCTAATTTTAGTTTGTACAATAACCCAGAGTTCATTATATATATATATATATAGTGCTTGTAAATAATAATTAATATGTTCCCATGAACCTGAAACTGGCCCCTCTTCTTGAAGCCGTTATGGGTCTAATATAGGCTGAGACTTTACAGGTCCTATATTTGATTCAAACTTACTTCCAGTTTCCGCCATTTCATTTTAGTTTTTGTCCCACATTTCTAAAAATGTCTTGCATTCGATAATATTTTTCAAGGCTAAAAACATACATTTTACATTTTTGATGATTTCATTTCGAGATGCTTTAGTTTCTTTCAAAAGATGTCAACCTTTTTTTCAGCATACCTTATTTTCTCCTCTGTTTAAAATAATGCTACAAACAGTCAGTTTTGATCAAATTAATTCAGCTATCACAGCCAATCCTCGATATCTTTTATTCTATTTCTCACTCTATTGAAAAACTGTTAAGCCCTTCTGGAAAATTAGTTTTTGAAATATCGTATCCAGTGCATAGAAAAAAATACCTTTCTACATCTGAAGGTTCTCTTCTGTGCCATTTTAAGTGCATTCGCTGAATAATTCAATAGCTGAAATAAACGGAATCAAAATAAAATCCATCAAAATGCTAAATTCCGTAAAACTCAAACTTCACAGAGAAAGTTGAAATTGGATCTATTTGAATTGCTCGTGAAAATGCTCAAATTTTTGCAGTGCCTTTCTTTAAAGAAAGAAAATCAATTTTACTTTGAAAAAAAATCTATTACATTACATTAAGTATTAAATATAATTAATTTAAGAAAAATCTATTTTACAAAATATAGTCATAATATATATTTTTCAATTCCTTCTATTAGCTCACACTCTCCCTATATATATCTTGTTCACATTTTCAATCGTTCATAAAATACTTTTTATTCATTCACTGAAGTTCAAATACATTTTTTTGAACTTGTAGTGGAGGACACTTGATGTTAATACAGTTTTTTTTTCAAATATTAATTCAGTAATTAAATTTAATCAATTAATTTTAGTTTTTTTTAGGGTTTAAGTTGCATTTATCTACCAATAGATGGGCCAGATAAACTTAAAAAAATTATTGAAAATTATTTATAAAGGACTTTCTGCAGTATAGTGAAAAAAAGTAGGAATTGACTTTAAAAAAATTATTTTTATATTACTTGTTTTTTGTCCTTTATTCTCTCAAATATAAAAAATTTAGTTAAAATATGAACCTTAAAAATTAATTGTAAAACTTAAAGGAACAAATGTTGTTCTATTTGTAGGTATCTATTTTTAAAGGTTTAATATTAGATGGTTTCAATTTCTAATTGAAATTTCCAGTAAAAGTTGACATTGGATCTGTTTGAATTGCTCGCCAAAAATGCTCAGATTTTTGCAGTTTCCTTAAAAGAAAGAAAATCAATTTTATATTTAAAAAAATCTATTACATTACATTAAATACTAAATGCAATTAATTTTAAAAATCTAGATGCCAAAATATAATCGTAGTATGTACTTTTTTTTTTCTCTCATTTATTCTCTTAATTATAAAAAATTTAGCTAAATTATGAACCTTAAAATTTAATTGTAAAACTTAAAGCTGAACAACTATTGTTAAGCTATTTATGGCTGTCTGTTTTTAAGGGTTTAATATTATATGATTTCAATTTCTAATTGAAATTTCACATAAAAATTTGAAATTGGATCGATTTTAATTGCAAGTGAAAATGCTCTGGCCAAAGATTAGGATTATTAAACATTAAGATTAAAAAATTTTAAAGTTTAAAAGAGTTATTTTTTTAAACAAATATTATTAGTATAATAAATTTAAATTTTAAACAACATTCTCTATTACGCTTTTGATACTACAAATTTACACTTTTCAGAAAAAAACAGATATTTTCAGTTTATTGATGGATAAGGTTTTTTTTTTTTTAATGCAGCTGGAATACACTTAGACAGCTTGGTCTTAGATGCCTTAAGGCAAGCGCTGCACAGACATACTCACTTTTGCATTACCCAGGGGGCGTGTAACTTGAAGATAAGCCTCGGACGCGGAGTAACAATGCCCCCGCAATACTCAACGATCATATTAGACCGGGACCTACGGTTTAAAAGTGGATTCCGAACCACTACAAACGTCCATGGCACGGCCGGGACTCGAACCCGAAACCTGTGGTACCGAGCGCTAGCCACTCGGCCATTCAGGCCCTTGGTCGATAAGTTTAAGGACATATTTTTCATCCTGTAAACGGCCAGATGGCCAATTGGCTAGCGCTCTGGCTGTTGGTATCACGGGTCGCAGATTCGGATCCTGGCAGTGGTATGGATGTTTGTTAGTGGTTCGAATCCAATTATATCAAACAATAGGTCCCAGTCTAATTAGCCTAAAGTGTGTAAAAAATGACCGTAGAGTGACAAACCAACCCTATACTGTAAAGTTAAACATCTGGAATGCAATTAAACCACACCCTTGGCTATGTACATTTTTAAGGTTGTCGGTGATACTGAATCAAATCTAGTATTTAATTTATGCATATTCCAAATCGAAATAAATTTGGCTGATGCTCAAATGCACCAAAATTGGCGATTTTTTTTTTAATTGAGCTGAAGGTATGAGTTAAACTGCATTTTTATCATTTTAAACTTTGCCAAGTAAAACAAATTCGACATAAATATTTTTCGACGTTATTATGTTCATAAAACGATAGGGATGATTATGAATTAATATGAACAAATTAATTTTTTAAGATAAATTAATAAGAATAAAAGTTAGATCAATTGCTTCTTCAAACTTTGGATTCTCTTAATTTAAAATAGGACTCAATTTAAATAATATAAAATTTTAAGTACACTTTAAATAAAAAATAAATATGGTTAAACGTTAGGAATTTGTGAATATAATTATCTCCTAAAATTATAAATCAAATATTAATTTTTAAATAAGTGTTGGAGTAGAATAGCATAGTATATTAAAATTTAAGTTATTTCTCTAACATTGAAGGTAGTGGTTAAAATTATTAGTATAATTAGCATACAAATTCACTTTAAATGCTAATTTTAAAGTAAAAATTGTGCAACTTTAAAATGCAATATTTATACTACTTAAGCATTTTTGCTTTTTTAAAGTATTTTAAAACTATGTTTGAAGAAAATATTTAAGGGAATATTAAGTTAAAAATCTCTTCGAGTGTTTTTTAATACTCTGCTTCTGACATGAATGCATTTTGTCTAGTTTCCAGACACATTAAGAGCAATAATATTGTGCCTTGTTTGTGAAAAACTGCTTCATTAATATTTTGCCAGTCCAATTTTCGCCCGCCCGTATTTCACTGTCCCAATTTTTCCGAATATTTGAAATATGGTGTACAAAATTTCTTTCTCATTAAAAAGAGATAAAAAAATCCCTAGGTAAGGATGAAGTTAAAAAGCAAATATTCCAAAGTGTTGAATCGCATTAAACCGATGAAAGTTTCTTAAACGATGGAAGGCAGGCTCTTGAAATTCGAAATGACATCTTTAAAAATTCATTCCCCTTAAAAGCACTATAAAGGTTCAAATTTCCGATTCTTGAGAGTTCATTATAAGCTTCTTAATGGATCATGGATGCTAAAACGTATCCCACATGACACATCACTTCCCTTTATTCGATATTTAGCTGCTAACATAAGTCACAGAGGAATTTTTGCCTTGCACGTTCACCATCCTCTGCATTATGACGTCTTTGGAACCATTCTGCTGTTTTACGACGTAGCCCAAGGGACGAGGTAAGCGTGAAGACGAATCCTGCTTAATGTAAGTAAACTCTTTATCGTTTTGGATATTTATGCCGCCTTGGTTTTACTATCGTGGCGAACAAGTTGCACACAAAGCAAGTTCATGCAAATAGCGGAGGCCGATCGTAAAATTTTTATGAAGCTCAAAGAGATTTGACGAAAATAGATTAATCGCGAAGCCCTCGAATAAATAAGTTTTGGAGAGTAATAGCGAAGCTGTTCTTGTCTGATGAATCTTTTGTACTGACATGATAAAGAATTTTTTTTTTTTTTTTTTTGCATTGCCACTTGTACGGTCTTTCACTCTGTACGGCGTAATTCACTTCGTACGGTGAAGATGTAAGTGAGCACATATTTTACTGTAAATCTTATGAATATATCTATAGATAGGTAGATTATTCCGATAAGATTTATCCGAACTTCTTCTAAAAGCTCAGTTATGGGGATCAGCTTATATATTTATCCACTAATCTCGCCAAAAATTTAAGTATTTTCCGTTAGCTAGGCACAAGTGATACATCCCCAAATATCGCTAAATATAGCATATTTTTATTTCTTTAATTTATATATCTTAGATTTATGAAAATCTTTTTTAATGAAATGAGTTATTTATTCATAAAAAATAAGACTAGACCACAGATCGTATACAAGACAACAATTGAATGGAAATGTGCAGTTTATTTTTAACAAACTGACTTTTTACATAGCGTTATTTATATTAGAATATAATATAAATATATTTATATATATGCACTGAGAAAGCATTTTTTTCTTCAAAAAATTTACCCAAAATTCAAAACCGCATATAAGCCAAAAAGAAAAGTTCTGTGTAACGTTCAAACACACCACCATGAGTTCGAAATTACTGTCAAACAGGTAAAGTGGAATATTTTTCCAATCAAATAACCGTAAAAAGTAAAACTCCAGTTTGTTAAAACAAACCCTCTCTGATGCCAGCATATTATTTATATTCAATTGTTGTCTTGTATATGATATGTGGTATCTGTGTTAGTCTTAATTTTATGAACAAATAATTCATCTCATTAAAAAAAAAAATTTTTCATATATCTAAGATATGGAAACTAAAGAAATTAAAAATGCTATATTTAGTGATATTTGAGGATGTATCGCTTGCGCCCAGCTAATGGGAAATAACTACGTTTTTTTACTAGATTAGAGGATAATTATATAATCCAATTCTCATTATTGAATTTTAGAAAAAGTTCAGAAAATTCTCATTTTATACGATATATATATATATACTAGTTCAGCAACTAAATTTCCGGATTTCACACATGGATGGCACCAACGGTACGTGCAGTGAATATACAAGTCAGAAGTTATGTTTTTTTTTATAGGTCAAATATTTGTCAACAATAATCAGTCGTAATACCAACACATATCGCATTCCAAATATTTTTTTTAACAACGAAAATGTCGAGTTTTGTGCCAAATATACAGCATTTGCGGGAAGCTTAGCTTTTCTGCTTTAACTTTTAAAAAAATGCAACTGAAGCACGTCTTAAGCTTGAAAAGTTTAATGTTTGTTTGAAGTGTAATCATGAAGTTTAATGTTTAAACGCCTATCTTTTAAAACGCTATAGAAGTGGCCATTTCAACTTTGAGGGCAATGTGCGTTCCAAGTGTCGAACTGCTAAAACCAGGCGAAACTATCAATGGAAATAGATACTGACAACAACTACCATGTTATGCTCGAAAACCTCCAGAATGGGACATAAGATGCAAACGAGTGATATTGCAACACAACAACGCTCCGCCCAATTGCACTTCCATCGTTCAGGATACCTTCAAAATACTGAAATGAGATCTGTTACCGCAGCCGCCGCCAGGGCCAGGCCTGGCCCCTTCTGATTATTAATTGCTCCGGTCGATGGCCCATGGCTTGGCTGGGCTACACTTAACTAATTTTGAAGAAGTGCATGATTATTGAATAAATGGTTCCGGTCCAAAAACGCGCCGTTTTATCGTCACTGTATATTCATGTATTGCCAGAGACATGGCAAAAATGTGTAGCTAGCGAGGGGCAAAATTTCAAATAAACAATTTTTTTTGTATTTCTCTTGAAGTTTCCAATTTTTTGTTGATAAAAAAACCTCGGAAATTTAGTTGAGAACCTAATATATAATTTCTTAAATTTGTTTGTTGTTATATAATAGAATCTCTTTCCCAATGATGATCTTCGTGGTCACCTAAATATTCATGGAAGAAGAAGGATTGCCATTGTTTATAGAAATTTTTTGGGCTACTGTAATTTAGAGCAAATTACCCTCATGGGACAGATCTGGGGCTATCCTCTACTGGAATCAGAGTAAAAGGGCTTTATCTCCCACAATTTTATTGTACACATTGATGACATAGATACAAACATCGTATACAATATTCCGTTGGCCATTCCGGGTCCTTATTTTCTAATAATCCATAGCAAAATATATTCACAATAAAAAATATCACAGAATCATTTTATTTTTTAAAGAATAATATATTTTTAATATTTATTGAAAAATAGAAGCAATATGAGTATTATGTACTATATACATAACTACAATAAATATAATAGAACATTGAAGTACCCTCAAATTTTACTATTTAATTAATTAATCGAAAGCACTAGAATTTTAAGGTGTTTATTAATAAACAAAAATATTTGTCTAGTAAAATTTTTCAAATAATTTTTAAAGGGTATAGAACTTATTAATCTTCTGTGTATTTCCTCATATAAAAATATTAAATTAAAATTGCATCTTTTAAAAGAATTATTGTCTTTGCATCTCCTTTTTTAAAAAGTAGAAACCAAAAATTACAAAGACATTCTGAAAAAAATATGATTAATTATCAAATACTAATGAAATATTTTTTTAATTAAATTTAAAAAAATTTTTAATTTTAAGAAAAATTTACTTGTGTAATTTAACAACTACTTAATTGAGAAAAAAAAAGTATTAAGTGAACTTTTGTTTTCGCCTTTTATCGAACTTTTTGATGTGTTGGGAAATTTATTGGCAAAGGAATTTTTATTTTTATTAAATCAGTGTGGAATGGTCAAATACGAGGAGACAGAAATTAAAGTAGCGAAACAGTATGAAGAGAAGAGAGCCTTAAAAAATATTCCAGCTGTTTTAAAACTAGTACATTGGAAATCTATATACATAAAAAGCAATGTTCGTATGTGTGTGTTCACTATAGACTCAAAATTACTCGATCAATTTCGCTGAAAATTTCATAGTTTGTTTTTATTAGTGGCAGAAATGTTTAAAGAGTCGTTTGAATGAATTCCGATAGAAGGTGCTGTTGTTTTTATAATGTTAAGTTAAGACTGTATTTTTTTCGTATTTCAACTGCTGTTCAAGAAAAGCATTTTGTCCAAAGACATTGAATACAAAAAGTTAATGAAAGAAATACTACGAAATTGGATTACCACGTACAACCAAATAATTTAACAAGCTAAAGTAGAACGAAAAAAATCTATTAAAAAACAGCAATGAAATCGATATAAAAATGATTAATTACACATAATTTAATTCATATAATTTAAATTGAATAAATAGATTGATATAGAACTACAGTTTTATTCATTTAATTTATATTATTCAAAAGAGAAGAATGATTAAAATTGCAGTGGGATATAAACTTTAATAAAAACAATATATGATAACTATTAGTGAATAATTAACTCTTTTTATGAAAAATTTACATTATTTTCTTATTGAAATTTCTAAATAAAAATATTTTATAAGAAAAGCGGAGCAAAAAAAAAAACATATTTAATACATTTTTATCCAGTTTATTTAAAATTTAATAAAAATTGTAAATTAATCAAAACTGATTTCATTTGTACACGATTAAAAGGACATATGGAAGTCATACGCAAAGAGATATATGATATTGAAGGGATACATGGAAATCATAAGCAAATATTTCATCTAAATAATCCTATTTCAGCAAAGCAAAATTTGGTGGTAAGTTATAGAAGGTTATGAGGTATATTAATTTCATAATTTTTCATCCTTTACAAAAGAAAGTAATTATATATTTAGATGATCAATTTATAAAATTAATAAGTAAATTATTAATGTAATAAAATTTATATCATTATTCTTTTCTCTGTTTAATTTAAAAACCACAACTATTCTAGAAATAAAGAAATTTCCCAGCATAGATCAATGAATTACTATTATGCAGAAAATTATTCCTATGAAATAGAGATTGTCAAATATAATTGTTCCGAGAAATCTGAATACCCTTAAATTACCCTCCAGTGATAGCTGGATGATAAAACATTCGTACTGTTCATCCATATTCAGCTTTTGAATTCAGCATGGTAACAATAGTTAATTATTTCTGACTATTCACCTAGGTACGAAAATTGACATTTGAATTATAGCGATTCATTTGAACAAAAAGAGGAATGGCGGACGATAGAAAAGAAGCCTCGTTGGAATTTCCTTTCCGGCATTCAAAATGACTTGGAGTACCGAAGTTTTAGCATTTTTGAAGAGGACAGTGAAATGTGTTAAATTAATAGAATTCTCGGTTTCATGTATGCGATCAATACGTTGGCATTCAGTCGTAGGATGTTAAATTCAATGAGATGCAATGAAACTTACACTATTTGATAGTGGAGAAATGGCTACAGTAAACGATTAGTTATCAAACGACTATTTTCTGAGGAATTCTTAAGATTGAGAGAATAACGTTTAAAAAGGAACATTTAAATTATTTTACACTGATTTATGCTTTAAAAGTTAGTTAGCAAGAGGTACATGAAATTCTATTGTATTAGATTTTAAAAATGTTAATCCAAAATATGAGCATTAAAAATAACTGCGAAAATAGTTTATTTTTCAAGATTCAAAAATAATTAAAGAATTTTTTTAAATCAAATTTATTTTTTATATGAAAGTGTCTTTTTTTCACTTGTTTCAATGATTTTTTTTTTTTTAAATTAAAAAGTATTAAATAATTTTTGAAAAATAAGTTGGTTAGGATCATAAGTAATAGATGACATTTCAGTTAAAATCATAGCTAATTATCGTATTTTTTAATTTAAGTCTACAGGCCAGAATGGCCTAATGGGTAGCTTATTAGGTGTCTGAATTTCTAATACAGCTTTCAAACACTTAGACAGTTGTTTTTGATGCCTTAAGGCAAGCGCTGCACACACGTTACTCATTTACTAAGAGGTATAGAAGTACTATCCAGGAGGTGCGTGTAGCTTGAAGATAAGCTACGGATGCAGAGTAATTTCATACCCCCTCGACGCTGTACGATCATGATAGAATGGGACCCGAATTCGAAAACCTGTGGTATCGAGCGCCAGAGCACTAGCCACCAGCCATCAGGCCCTTGTGGTATAGTATTTTCACAATGTGGTATCTTTTACTCCCTTCACTAAGTTCATTAAAAACTACGGGCCACAGGCTCTGATGGGTGAATTTCTATGGAAAATGAAGTTTTGCAATTCTTGCTCTCTTATTATTTTAGTAAAATAAACTGGCCATCAGGCCAGGTGTCTGAGCTAGAGATGGCTAATTTTCGACAAGTAAAGACGGACAGAAGTTCTTGTCCCTACACTAAGGATGGGCACTATTTATCCTGAGGATGGAATGTACTTTGGGAAGTTGGTAACGATGGGCTGGAGGAGAAAGCTGCAAATACGCCTCCCTTGTAACTGTTAGTTCAAAATTGTGGTGACAAATTCTGGATGCACTGTATCAGGTACCCATATGCATTACACATTAAACCTCATATACATTATTTTGATGCTCAGAGCCAATTTATTTTAATTTCAAGCAAAAACCGAATAATTTAAAACCTAATGATTAGACACTCCCCAATTATACAAAATCCTTCGTTTCTTAGCTAAACTGAGTGTTCTTCTTCAATTGTTCAGAACTCCCGCCGAAACAAACATCACCTTTGTATATCCTCGAATGCTATTGTAACGGTTTTACCATTGTTGTATCTATCCTGCAACTAATGACTGTAAATTCTGTTTGACCTTTACGAATATCAAACAGTAATTTTCATGATGAAACTCTTAACTTTATTGTTAATAGTTTTTAGTTTATTATTAATAACCCTTATCTTCAACCAGAACGAGAATATTTTATTTCTGTTCTCGTGACTTCATAAAATTTGTAACCTTTACATGAACAGTTTGTAACGATTACAAGTTATTCTAAATGCTTGCAAAGCCGTGAGAAAATTACTTTTTTTTTTAAGTGAAAGTTTTGAAACCACACAATTTAATATATTAATTTCTAATAAAATATTATTATAGGCTTCAATGGCTTTCAAATCCAGGAACCATTAATTTGAAAAATTGTATGTCCATGGAATCAAATTTGTGGAACAATTCCTTTGAAACAATGAGCGAAATGGCTTTGTTTGCCATGTATAAAAATAACACATCCCCAGAAAACAATTCGCATCTCATCCACGAACTATTTTCCACATGTTACCTGCGGAATCTCTCCGAAATCTGCTTAAAATAATCTCACGATGGAATATTATTCGAATCTCAGAACAGCGACCAGGAGGGAAATGGAATTTGACTGGTCCAAAATGCTTTTCCAAGTCAGAATGCTTGGAAACCGATATACTCTGCATAATGGTCCCTTTTGTATATGGGGGAGCCAAAACTGGCCATTAGAAATGGAGACAAAACAGCTGACGGGGGAAAACTCTTGAATAGAATGAAATACACTTTTCACTGCTCAGGTATTTCCTCGGTCTTCATTTCCAGAATGGCAGCAGCTGGCGAATCCCAGGACAACGCACCCCTGGGGGTGATGGACAAACTAAGGCTTCAAAATTCTCTCTGACTGTGTATAGACTCTCTCAGTCCTAAAATGCCCAAACATGAGAATTTTTCAGAGGAAAAAGAGGTTCTAAAAACCTTTTTAGAATGAGGTATTAAAGAAGAATTTAAGTCGGAAGAATATAAAGACAGATTGAATGGAGGGGAACCTATAAGCGTTTAGCGCCAAAAAGCAGTTTCAGGAGGAAATGAGGATGGAATTTCGTGACACAATCGTATTAGATATCCATCTCCTTATTGAATCTCTAACTTTCTATTTGTTTCTGATGGACTAAATTGTTAAAAAAAGGGAGAGGAAAAAATTGCAGAAAGAAAGCATTTATTTTTATTCGTTGCTTTTAAAAGGTATCTGCTCTAAATTTTATTTGTATATAAAAATTGTTCTTAAATATTTTTAGAAAATTTTGAAATAAACGGTCGGTTATAATATCGGTTCTCAAAATTTAACCTTTACGCTCTCCCCTCTTAAATTCTGTCAACTGTTTTAAAATAAAGTAAGTTCTTTAAGTCCCTTGAATTTTTTAACCATTATCCTAATAACGCTCATGTTAGACCGGGACCTACGATTTAAAGTGAATTCCAAAACACTACCAACATCCATGGGCCCCGTCGGGACTCTCAAACCCGAAACCTGTGGCACTGAGCCGCCCAGGAGCGCCAGTCACTCGACCATCGGAGCCCCAATTTAAAAAATACCAAAATGATATTTCCAAACAGCTAAGCTATTTTTCACGACTATTAAATGCAACTTTTATAATATGGTTGTAATAGATTTTTTTTTAATGTAGGATTCACAATATTTTCTTTTTCTTTGCTTTTCCAATAATGTACGTATTTATTACAGC
>BPLR01017340.1:0-70326 GCA_021605095.1 Caerostris extrusa
GAAAAGATAAATTATAAAATTGTAAATATATTATGTCTATTTGTGTAAATTTTTTAGATTCGGCATCTCAAATTATATACTTAACCAACAAATTTTGTAAAAGTTATTAAACGACTTAAGAACTTTCAAATACTTTTTTAATTTTAATTTACCATGTTAAGCATCGTCCATAAAATAGAAATTTGAATTGATCTTCTCTAATACTATGCATAGTTCTATAAAACTTCACAATAAAGTTTGCTTCTGGAGCAGTTTTTCACGTTTCAAGGAAATAGTATTAACAGTGACATTAAAGAATTTAATCTTACATTCATTTTAGCTATACACAGTTTAATGCTTTTCAAGAAAAGGAAGGAAGATGAAATATAATGTTCTGCAAAGCCAAAGTTTAATTGCTGAAATGAATCCTGCTTACATGTATAAACTTTTAACATTTGTTACTTTGGTCTTAATGAGTAATGAAGCGTACGTTTCGAAGATTTATTTTCAAATATTTATTTTACATTCATTCTTCTTTGTAAATAATTTTATATGTTTTGTATAATAATTTTTATAGTAAATTTAATGTCTATTTTAATATTCCATCAAAAGAAGATATTTAACATAAAACAACTGCATTCTTTTATTTTAACTTCTTAATAAGGATTGTACTTCATCTAGTTCCACCTTCATATGGATTGAAACCTAAGGTACTTTACAAAAAAATCTGTGCCTTTTTTCTTCTAGTGTAGTTGAACTAGAAAATATCTAATAGATTCAAATTAATCAGTTTATACCTATGGTGGAAAGGGTAGAGGGCTGCACTACATCTATGACTGCCATTACAATTTGGAATAACTCCTAGGTTTGATTTTGTCTCTCTCCCCATAATTCATTTTGTGCTTTACTTTAGGCTAATTAGACTTTGATCTACAGTTTAGCGTGGTCCAGATTCACTAAACATAAATGCCACCACCAGGATTCGAACCTAAAGCTTTTGGTGCCAGAGAACTAGACAATTCAGCTTCAAACAGGATGACTAATGTTTCGCTCAAATTTATTAAGCTAAATCACCAATACTCAGCACAGTTAATGAAAATCTGTATATATGTTCATTGATGCTTGATTATTTTGTTGTGTTATTGTCGTATCCCTAAAGTACAAGAAATTCAAATAACTTGGAGCTTCTGAATAATATTATGCTGAATAGCTATATTTAATTGCAAGCTCTCAGAATATAAATTCTCTTCCGAGGGATGGTTCAGACAATGCATGGCGGCTGCAACAAGTGACGCTTGGTTTCTTGAAAATTATGCATTTTTGGATGCTTTGTGACTAGATAATCCCATTTTTAATTTGCCATATCTTTTTTATGATTGAGGAATATAAGAAGCACAATATAGTTTTTTAACGACTTGATTGTAAATGACTGCTTTCATAAATGGTGAGATAATGTAAATTGTCCATATGTTATAACATCCATGAGATAATGTCCATACCATTGATATTGAAAAGGTTGCTACAATGGACCTCAAAATTCCACTGGCTGGGTTAAATTTCCATAATTTTTATAACAACTAAAATTACTATAATTTTCTCAAGTATTCAGATTCCAAATACCCAATGAAGGCTTTGGATTATTTAATATAATTTATTTCATTAAAATAGGTCAACAATGAAAATATGTTATTAAAAATAAGTCAACAATGACAAAACTTTTCATAAATCGGTGTTTTATCAGGCTGACAACCAAATATGACCATTAAATCATCACATGATGTACCATTTCTCACAAAAAAGCCTCTTCATTCTATACACGTATATATCAGAAATTTTTCATGATTAACATCAGATGCCAAAAAACGAGATAAAGCAATGATTATAATAAGTATTTAAAGTTGTTATTATTGCTAACGATATTGTTGTTTTCGATTCTGGCAAATTTTAAATAACTCGATCACGGATATTTCAGATGGAAACTGTGAATTGATAGACTAGTTTGAGAAATTTTTTACGCAATTCTTTTCTTAATATAATGTAGTTTTCATTTTCATTGATGTTCAATAAAAGGAAAGTTGTGACTGCGTTAACAGTTTAGTGATAGCTTTTGTTAAATTTATGGAGAATTTGCTATCCAAAAACACAAAAAGAACATAATGGAATTCATAAGAATGGGGTACTTTGACTGCTCAATTTCTGGAGAATTGTACGGACCAAAAAAAAATGCCTTATCTATAACAAGATACATGTTTTTCAGATTTAAAGTTTGGATCATAACCAAGTAAAGTCTTGTAGTAGTTCACAAGGGTATGAAATATCTTAAGGTAGCAAGGTTTCCCATGGTAAAAACAAAAAAATGAGATTGATGGATCCTTAAAAATATTACACTCTCACCACTCCACAATAAATTAAAACTTAATAACCAATACACTGCATAAAAAATTAATGAACAATTGTAAAGCAATCTCAAAAACTGAACCCTGCTTTCCATACCTATGTAAAAATTATTTCTTTTATAAAAAAAAAAACTTTTAAATAAAGTGAATTTTGGGGCTTTGACATAAGAGAATTGATGCAAGACTAACTTTGAAATTGTAATAAGCGCAAAAAGATGAATTTGAAGTAAAAAATGACAGCAAGTAAAGATGCTATTTTTAAAGTTCCTTGGTAATAAAAAAGACCATAACTATGAAAATATAATTCAAAAAATTCAAAAAGAATAAGAAAAACTGGGTGTGTAATATGAGTCTTAAAATTTGATTTTCTATCATCACACTTTAATTTATTTCTTTAAAAATCTTGGATCAGTGAGTGAAGAAGACAATGAGTGTTTCGATGTATATACGTATTATAATAGAAATGGGGATTGGATGTGCCTGGATTTGTTGGGATGTAAATATCATGGGAGATTACTGTTTATCCCATCCATCCGGCAAGGCGGCCTGATGGCCAATTAGTTAGCGGTCTTGCCTTTGGTACCATAGGCGTCAGGTTTGAATTCTGTCGGTGGCATGGATGTTTGTGAGTGGTTTCGAAATCCACGTTAAACTGTGTAGGTTCCAGTCAAATTAGTTTAAAGCGTGCACAAAATAACAGCGGAGCGACATCCAAAACCTTCACAATAGAAAGAGCTATACGTAAACTTTTACCAACAGAAGGTAAAAGAAAATACAAAAGTTTAGATAATTATAACTGATTTCTCAGCTTTTATCATCTAACGTTGAAAAAAAAATGAATTGTAAGAACATTTTTTACTTTCTTTTAATTTACTTCTTTATTTCTACTTTCTTTTAATTTTTATTTAATTAATTTTCTAATTAATTGAGTTAAAAATGGAGAAAGGCTATTAAATATATTCGAAATGAGAATTTCAAAAGATAAAAAAAAAGTTATGAAAAGTTAAAAATATTTTTTGTTGACTTGTGTTATAGATGTCACTGACGCCTGACAGCAATAATTACAAGTTTTGCACAGATCTCTTGTCTGTTCAATTATTATACATAATTTAATAATATTTCTAAAATTGCTATATAGGACATAATCTCACCACTTCGAGGGTAATGAATTATTATTATTTTTAATAAATACTGATAAATGATAAATGTGTTACTTATAATTTTAATTCTTAAGATTGGGATCATCAATACATTATTTAATTATTAGTTAAATATCCAACTTTATGCTTTACAAAATATTTTGTAAAGCAGCCATCTTATGAAAATCCTATTTATTGTTGTTCATTATATATTCACCGAGAGCTGATTTCATTTACAATAGATTAAACCTGGTATTACCTCAATGCCTAGTAAGGGATAAAAATAAAATATAAAAAAATCTCTAACATCAGTAAGATAAATTCAAATGGCAGCTATTCAGTAAATCCTTAATTGATGTTACCACAACACAAACATTGATTTCGCGGAGAAAAGCTTTAATCGATTGCTTTCTTCGAACTGAGAAAAATAATGTACTATATTTATTTGGAATTGTCGCTAAACTAAGTGGTTAATTAAATGTCGCCAAGAAATCGATGTTATTGTTAAAAGGTTATAAAATAAAAATGAAACACGATCTAATAAAGAGCTATTAATACTGACTGATGAAACATTGTAAAAGCAATCGATTTTTTTGTAATGCTGATAAATTCTTCGAACTGAAAAATAATGTATTTAGAGTGTGGAATTAATGTGGATAAATTCAGTTATTAATTAAATGCTGCTAAGAAATCGATGTTTAAAAAGATAAAAAGTAAAAAATAGTCAATTTTTTATGTTATGAATTTTTTGAGGGAATTTCTTGAAATTAAAGGACCAAATGGAATTCTTTTAAGTCAGTTCTTTAGATTCATAAAGATTTTAATTCTTTATTTATATAAAATTCTTAAATTTTCAGTATAAAAAAATGCTAAAACTATTTGTAATGCTGATAAATTAGGAAAACCCGGGGTTTAATATTTTAAAAAATTATTATTCAAAAAAAATTTAATAAAAAAAAGGTAAATAGTTAATCTATTTAGAAAACATTTTCTAAAGTCATAAGAAAATCCAGAACTTCTTTTTAAAATTAATCATGCAGGGTTTAAAAAAAAAACATTTTTTAAGTTATTAAATTTTTTTAAATATTAGGATTTTTTACTGTCTTCGACAAACGTAATAACAATAGCATTATGTTTTTTGCGTTTTAACTAAAAAGGAAACTGTTTTTTTTGTACAGAGGTAATTGAAGACCTAGGGTTTTGTCCATTTTAAGTAAATTCTTTAGAAAGATTAATAAAAGCATTTTTGAATTCATAAAAATATTTTAGGAAAAATTTTCAGTATAAAGAGCACAAAAAATAAATTAAAAACCCTTTTTAATCTTAAAAATCACAAACAAAAAAAAAGAGAAAGAGTTAAATTGAAAACATTTTTTTACTTAAAATTACATTAAAAATTGTAGCATTTGTAAACATTTAAGTTATTAAATTATTTAAAATTAGGATTTTTTGTCTTTACATAATAAAATAGTATTGAATGACTTTATAGATGATTTTAATTAAAAAAAAAAGAGATTTTACTTTATTGTGAAAAAAAGCCTAATGGAAGTTATACATATAAAGCATATTTTTATTACAATAAAAATGCCACTTTTATGGTAGAGAATATTTATTTACAACACTTATTCAATATTATTAAGAATGTTAAAAACCAATGTTATTCTTTAAAAGAATGATGGTAAAGAAACAGTCTGTATAGGAAATATATTTGACGAGACAGCAAGTTAAAGCAGTTTTTTTTCTAAAGTTAATTCCTTCTAAATTTTTTGTCTTAATTTAAAACAATATCGATTTCCCTTTTTATAAATACAGGTATTAGAATCCCAAAAAATATCTGGATATATTAACATTATAATTGAACAATAAGTAAAAAAATTTTTATTTATCTGAGTTCCAAATCAAACTTCGTGATGTTGAATTTACAAACTTTTTAATAAATAAAACCTAGCATTTACACCTTTTCAGGCTTTTTTTTTTTCTTGCCGTTGTTAGCAAATATCTAGACTAAGTCAGTGTGTTCTCTCGAAAGGAAGGACGGGGGGGCATTCTGTTGTGACGAAGTCCCCGTAGTTAGAAGTCTGACTTGGCTCTGCGTCGCTGAAGAAAAGTGAACTTTCGGGAATTTATGCATTGTATGGGCGAAAACCCAGAAAACTCGTACCAGGTAGTCCGACTAAAGAAGCAAGATGCTGAACATCACACACGTAATCGATCCTCCTCGTTTTTCGAAAGTGTCTACCACAAAGCCGCCAGCAGATTGAACCTTAAGGCTCGTTCCCACCGAGGCGTTTAAGAGTGAAGTGCTGACCAATCACTAGCCACACCACGTTCGCTTGAGACCGGTTTGAATCCACCGTTTATAGTTGAGCAACTTTCAACTCGAAGCGAAAATTCACAGGGCGCAATGCTATTTCTGACGTTTCGCTGTGAAGGGGTCGAAAAATTTTCTTTGCCTGCCGCGTGAATCTTCAACGCTTCACGCCTCGGTGGGAAATAGCCTTCAGCCTTAATGCTCACCAGCGACGCACATTGCCACTGAGCCCCAAATCGCACATTTTTTCATTTTCTTTCGCAGTTATTCAAATTAAATGCAATTTTTAACTCAACTTATGATTCAACGAGAGAGCGTTCAGTTAACGAGTCGATTGTGTCAAGCCTTGTAGTCCTCGCTTTTTGAAACGAGGAGATTAAATGATTTTGATTGATGACAGGATATTTGAGAATCTCTAATCGGTTAATCAGTTTTTTTTGTACGACGTGACTTATAGACAAAGTTTTATGCCCCGTGACATGCCGTATGACATTTTCTGCCGTATAAAATATAAATGTATATCATGCAAAAAAAAAAAAGTATTTTCAAACAGTGTAGCAATTCTTTATTACTGTTGGACTATTTGTGACATATTTAACGGAAAACTAAGTCAATGCATATTAAAAATACAATTTAAAAAAAAAATCAAATTCATCAGTTTTATTAATTTACTTTAAAACTTGTTTCCAGAATATTTTAAATAAAACAATGTCAATTAGAACTTATACCTAAGAAAAACAACATTTTAAGTATGAACATAAAGTTTAATTTTTAAAAATTCTAATAATTATGAATGGACTTCCCTGAATGATTAATAAAATTAAAAAAAAAAAAAAAGAAATTTGGAGACATTTTTTTCTTCTAATGCAGCTGGCAAATAGACCGTGATTCGCCATAAGGGCTGCGCCGATGTTACTCACTTTGCATTACCCAGGGGGGCGCGTGAAACTTGATGGTAAGCCACGGACGCGGAGTAACAATGCCCCCGCGCAGCACTCTACGATCCTATTAGGACCGGGACCTACGGCTTAAAGTGATTCCGAACCACTACAACACCCATGGGCAAAGCCGGGATTTGAACCCGATACCTGTGGTACCAAACGCCAGAACGCTAGCCATTCAGCCATCAGGCTCCAATTTGGAGACATAATTCATAATAAAAATAATTAAAGAAACCAATTTAAATTATTTTAACATAAAAGAAAATATAATTAACATATTATTATTATTAATTATGTACAAAATTATTAGCATAATTTCTTTAAAAGTAGATTCATAGGGAATGTTTATTTGTTTCACATAATTTAACTGGAGTTCTTGCAATAAAATATCTATTTCATGAGAGAATTTTAATATTTTATATATGGAACATTTTCATCTTTCCAGTTGTGTAGGCTTTGTTAAACTTAGATAGACCAAAAGAATATTGATGGCGTACAATAGGGGAAATTAAAACTTACGTTGACAAAAAAATTGAAAAAGAAACTTAGACAAAATAAAAAATACGAGAGAATAAAATTTGATGAGAATATTTTAGTAATTTATATATGAAACATTTCCATCTTTAAAAACTGCGGAATTTTTAAACTTTGATAGACCAATAAAATGTTGATGACAGGCAATAGGTGAAATTAAAATCTTAAGCTGACAAATATTTGGAAAAAAAAACCCATATAAACTTAAAAAAATATTCAAACTATGAGAGAATAAAATTTCATGAGAAAATTTTAGTAATTTGTATATTTCATAAAACATATAAACATTTTCCTCTTTCCAGCTGTATAGGCTTCGTTAAACTTAGGATAGACCAACAAAATGTTGATGGCAACCAATGAATTTTAAAGCTTACGTTTGAATAAAATTGGGGAAAAAAAACTCAAACAAAAATAAAAAGCCCGATAAAATACATTAAAATAAAAAAATTATATTAAACTCATTTATTCCAAACTGCCTATTATGAAAGTGAATGAAATTTGTGCTCAAAGAAATATAAAATGGTTATTATTCATACAATACGAAATCTCTTTATTCATGGAAGATAACACAAGATCTCGTGCTACCTTGAAAAATAATCATTTAAGAGAAAAAAATGATGACTTAACATTTTTTTTTTTAAATACAGTACTTTTCATAATATTTTAACACAATTAGATGCTATAAAAGAAAAATTATGAATATAATAACTTTTTTTTTAAATTTCGAACTGATTTAAATAGGTTGAAAGCAACGAGATTAAGCAATAAGACTATGTCATCTAAATTTTTAATGGATCTTTATTCAATACCATTGATCTAATATTCTTTTATCTAATACAAGAAAAAGATTAGATTATATAAGGAAAGATGAAAGATTTTAAAGAATTAATTTCCAATATTAATTGATCTTTGAAATATTTTATGGTTAAATGGATTATTAATGGATGGAAATTAAAACGAATCTTTATTTAAAACTCGAACTTCTTTTAAACTCGAATAAAATTATTATATATGAAGAATTTTTTTAAATTTTGTATTTCTTTCGAATTTAAATGAAATATAAAACTTTAATTCCATTCATGGAACAAATGAATAATGAATAAATTTTTGTGAAAGTTTCTTTTTATCTCCTTATATCAAGAAAAATAAGCATTATTTATAAAGAACACAGTTTTTTAAAATTTATTTTAAAAGAATAGAGGACCCTTTTACAAGAATATTGCTTATTTAAAGTGATTGTTTTTTATAATAAGGATAGTTTTGGATTAGGAATTATACTAAGAAAAATTTAAACATAGTAACAGAAGCACAAAGACAAACACACAAGAAAACACCTCTCTTGTCCTAAAATTTCTTTGACATGCAAATAAAATATTCGATGAATCTTTCCTATTCCTCATTTTTTAAAATCCTGAAATGTACACCTGTTTTTGACGTTGGAATAGAAATGTTTAGATAACTTAAATAAAGAAACGAAAATATTCTGATTCACAAAAATAAGATGCCAAGACATTAAATTGAATATTTTCATGCCTTATTTTGATTACAACAGTACTTTTTTAATTAGTCATAAAATAAATTATTATAATATGTTATATATCCCATACTTTTGTATTTTTGTTTCTGATTTAAAATTATTTAAGTTATTAAAATGTTAAGCACATTCATCTAAAATTATTCAAGTCTAATTAATCATAATTTATAACTAATTCTATTTATTTTAACGAAATATTTAAATGAATGCTATTCTCCTTTATTTTTTATTTCATATGAAGATTAAATTTTATATTATATTATATATAATATACTATAGAATATTTCTAAATTCTATTATATTTCATATGAAGTACATTTTATATTGTTGCAAAACACATACCCAAAACGACATATGACATTGATAAAAATTAATAGTACATAAAGTACTGACTATGCATAATGTTATTATTTGGGGAAAATTTATCTATATGTCAAATTTTAAAAAAATATTATTTTCCTTGACAGAGCTCATTTTTTTTAGTCATACATTTACTTTTCAGTATTATAAAAGCACATTTTCTTTCTATAAAATAGAGTTTATAGAAGCCCTGAGAAGTTCAAATGAAACAAATAACGTAAAAATATAGAGAAAAATTCTGAAATAATCATAGAAATTAACACTTGTAAGTAAACTACAGAATATAAATTTAATTTATTACAAATGAAAACCCATATGGCTTTGTTATATGTTGATATATGCCTAAATCATATGATTGTAGATTCACATTTATTTTGCCAAAAATTATAAAATAATAGCAAGCTTATTGTTATTTAACATTAGACTTAGTATTATTAGGAAATCCCAACATTTTTCCAGATTAGAGAGTTCCAATCTCAGATTCAATTTAGATTCCAATCTCAGATTCGGAAATTCCAGGATAATTTGCCAGATTCTTAGACATCTGCCTGATTATACTGCTTTTAGCTACATTTGTTGTGAAACCTTTTCTAATTTTGTGTTTGTCTGACAGTATATTCTGATCATTCTAACGCACCGTGTAGTTAACACATAAATTACAAAACAAAAACAGTTTTTTACAACAAATAAAATAAAACAAGTAGTTAAATTAATTAAAAACTAGCATTAAATCAAAATTAATCCCCCAATTCATTTGGACAAATATGTTAGAATTAAGAAAACGCAAGACAAATTAAATGGAATTACGCAAGAAATGTTTTGCGCACACTTTACTTTAGTACCAAATTTCGTTAGCTAAAAATAACATTTAATCGTAGCTTTTAATATATGTTTACTGCTAGATCAAACGATGCCAAAAGAAAATGATAATTTGTTGGCAAATGTACATTAAGGGTGTGTCTCAATAGGTGTTTGAACTGAGTCAATGTTGGAGCATTAGCAGCTAGACTGATTTTAGTGTTTTTATATTACATAAGGGAATTACACTCCGTGGTAGAATTTATATACCATAAAATCACAAAATTATCTTTTCAATTTTTTTCCTATGTGATACTCATTGATTTTTGTTGAGACTTTATTTTCATACTTAAAATCGTTTTAAGGATATTCAAATTACACTGTTACTAGATTGGTTACAGAAATGTGTTGATGATCGTTTGACAGACGAACACACGGGAACTATTGCCCTAACCTTTCCCATCATTGCACGTGAGGACAGGCATATTGTGCAGGGCACTGCTGGATTGCAGTGCAATATTAGGAAGCACATTGCAAGAAATGGGATCTGCTGCAGAAAAATCTGAGTTAGCACATATCTTTCACAGCGTTGGCGAATTTCAACAAGGCATCCAATGTATTAATTACATTTGGACTCTAGACCTCTGACGTTTACATCTGCAATTGTGCCATAAACGATGGATATGGACAAACGAATTCTACGACAATGTCTTCGTCGTATCCGAGACTAGTGACACAGTGACAAGAGGTTGCTTAATTCTTGCATTATGTATTGTCATACCGCTCCTTCACCTAGCATTTTCTTTTGGGAGTATTGGATTTTAGTTCTCCATTTCATAATACGCATTGTCGGTACACTGAAAAGTCTACGCTATATCCCTCAAGTTTGCGAGCTTGTCTATTTTTTAAGACTTGTCTGCATCCGTATTTCAACAATAAAAGACCCCACGGGGTACACAATGTTAAAAAATGTTCATTGCTATCTTGACCTATCACCTATAGAACACACATGGTCGAAGACTAGCAGACCCAGAATACACAAACCGCTGCTACATCACATAAATTTTGGTAATGTATGGAAGAAGCATGTACTAACCTACCCCAAGAACATATTCAAAGTTTTCTCTCATTCAATACCTAGTAGTGCAGCATTGACTCAACCGCATTGATATTCGACGTATGCACACCGGCAGCACGCACTGTGATTCTATATATGCCCATATAATTATATTGGGCCTAGTTGATGATCATTTGCTTTTGAAGTGACACATCACTTGAATTTTGATGGAATGGAAACACTATTCAGTGCTGAATCCTGATTTAATTTGGGTTCTGATAACAATCGTATACACGGCCCCATCGTGAACAACGCTACCAATTATATGGAGTGACATACTACACTTGGTGTAAGGGGTAGAGGTTCCATTACATATGTGTCTAATAATGATCCTCGACACCATGGCAACAATTAATTCGTAACTTTTTTAGTCACTTACGTTGCCTCTATTGAGAGGAATTTTAGGAAGCATTTTTCAAGAGGACTATGATCTTCCGCTCAACAAGGTGCCAATTTGAATTCAAAATATTAATAATTTCCTTGGCCTACCTGATCACCAGTTGAAAATTTATGGAATGACCAGTGTCGTTAGGTTGGGCAATGTAGGAATTTGATCGAACTAGATTAAAATTTACAACAATTTTGGATGAGATACCATAAGAAAATGCTACAATACTAGTTCAATGTCTTAGTGATCGACTTTCATTCATTATACATTATAGCTATAGTTGACCCAGCGAAGCAATAGGAATTCTTTGTGTTTTTCTTGCAATAAATTATCTTTTTACGAGTGACAAGTTCATAATCAAATAAAATGTGTGCATGAAATATGGTAAATGAAACCCACTAATTGTGATTATTTTACTTTATATTTGTTTTTAAAATTACTCACATAAAAATTAGAAAGTTATTCGAAAACACAAAAAGTTACAAAGTTATTCCTAAAAAATAAAAGTTATAAAGATATTCAAAAACATAAAATTAAAAGTAAAAATCTTATCAAAAGAATATTGCTCTATCAAACAATTTTATAAAAAATAAATATCATACTTGCTTACGGATGTTTTATAAATGTTATCCATCTTAGCAGTTAGCTGCAGAAAGTTTGATACAGTGCATGAAAAATTATAATTTTTGCGGATTAAAGTTCAATTACATACTGATCATTTAAATCAGATTCCTACTTTTTAAAAATAAATTTAGGTGTTGAATACAAAACAATACATAGCATCTAAAATTCAGATTAGCCGTATCGAATATATTTTAATTTTAGATATTTTGGCTACTGGACTTGTTACAAAAATTCAATAGTTGAACAATCCTTTTTTATTTATTTGTTATTTTTTATCATCACTCGAAATTTAGTATAATAATAACACGAATAATTTTTTTTAAAGAATCAAAACGTCACCGATGGAATAACAAGGAATTATTTGAGAGATGAGAATTAAATAATAAACATGGCCCTTGACAAAAAAATGTGTTTGAAGTAAAAGAATTTTTAGTTTAATATTTATGTTACATACGAAAATATTTTATCTCTTATGCTAGATTTTGCATATATGGTACTTACATTTACATTTACATGCACACTCACACATACATATATATTTTAGCCATATTGGATACAACCGAGAGAGACAGAGAAAAGAGAGTGAGAGAGAGAGAGAGAGCGTAGAGGGAAAGCAAATAGGGGTATAACAATCATATTTATTTGCTTCGTATCGGCTTTTTGTTAAATAAAAAAGCAGCATCAGATGAATAGGAATTGAATAAAAATTTCACATACTTCTTTTCTACCTTGAAAACAATTTATTTTAATTGGAAAAGTAATTTATATTTCAAAATACTATTAACTCGGAAATCGTCTTTTTATTGTATTTCTATTTATTCATTAAAATATTTTCTGGGTTTTGAAAAATATCCTTATTATTTGTAATACAATGGGATGTAATAAATAAAAATAAATAGCTACCTTGATTGCTGTAATAGTTAAGAATAAAAAATATATAGATCATATCTTCTATTTAAAAAACTTGCTTTAGGAAAAGTATTTGATCATGTTTTTCTCTGTTTTAAGATTTTGAATTGATATTATTTTTCAGACACTAAAAATTAAAAATAAAATTAAAAATTAAAATTAAAATTAATTTTTTTTTTAAATTTTCTCCAGTGATTTTATTATTTACAGTAAAACAAATATAAATTCAATACAAGTCTAAAAATGTTATTTTTTATAAGGAATTAAAGATTGTTATTTTGGAAATTTTTTTCAAAAACCGGATGTGGCATAATAAAATCTTTATAGAATCGTTTAATAAAATAAATGAATTAGTGAAATGGCTAGGAATATTCAGATAGGTACCGATAATTATTTACGCTTTTAATTGAACACTTATTTCATAAAAAAAAAAGACAAAAAAATAATTTTAATACGATTTTATAATCACACTTAGGCTTCTTACAAACAATATTGAATACAGAAAACTTTTAATTTCCTTTTTTAAACGTATAATTTTCATTAATGAAATAATTTTCTATTTTCATACGAAATACCATTAAATATATATAATTTTTTTTTGTTACAACTGAACTTTACGATCCCAAAATAAACTTATTTTAACAATTATCTCTATATTTTTGTACGGAATCAAAGAGTGTTATTTTGGAAATCTTACAAAAACAGTATACGGTGTAATAATAATCTTTCTAGAATCATTTAATAAAATAAATAAATATGTGAAATGACTAGGAATATACCAATAATTATTTATACCTTTAATTGAAAACTTATTTAAGATTAAAAAAAAAGACCAAATTGATTTTAATAGGATTTTATGACACTTAAATATTTAACAAACAATGCTAAATTAAGAAAATTTTACATTTCCTTTTTTTTTTTCATTATATAATCTTTATTAATGAAATAATATTCTATTTTCATACTAAATGCCATTAAAAATATATTATTATTAAATATATATAATTTTTTAGTACCTACAAAATGAAATATATAATTAAAAAAAAATTACAATTACGGAAATTACGGTATCTTTACTCAACTCGAGGCTTTGTGATAAAGTCCCGGTAGCGTGCAGGTGAGCTACAGTTTTAACCCATGAGAAGTGTACTTTGCTGTCACTGCTTTCAGAAACCGAGGAGATACAACAATGCGACGGAGAAGATAAACTTCTCGTTTTTGTCAGTCAAGATGACATGGTAGAAGTTTTCAGAGTTTTTTCTATACATGCAGGTGCAGAACTTACTTAAGGGTAAGTAAGTTCTACATCTGCATCTAAAAAGAAAGTCCTTCAGTAAAGAGTCCGTCGCTTACTTAGCAATTTAATACTTACTTAGAGCCTTTAAAGTCCTTACTCTTGAAAAGAATGAAAAGCAATGTTCTGTCCTTGGTGCCCACTGATGGACTTACAGTTGTATATAGATGGAATACGAGGTACACTGATGTACAAAATATAGAAAAAGAAAAGGAAATACAAAAGGATTTCTGCAGTGATTCTTTTTATCATGATATCACTAATTTAAACACTTATTTAATCAAAAGTGCTAAAACTTCTTTAAAAAGATATTTTAATATGTGCATCAGTTTTTTTCAGTTATTTTAAATCTTTACAAATATTTTGAAATATCCTAGTTAATAGAAAATATATTTTCAAAAATAAATATTCTTATTATACAATATTCTTACCAAAATAATATTGTATAATAGGAATATTCTTGAAATGATAATGTATAATAAGAATATTTTTACCAAAATAATATTGTATAATAGGAATATTCTTGAAATGATATTGTGTAATAAGAATATTCTTACCAAAATAATATTGTATAATAGGAATATTCTTGAAATGATATTGTATAATAAGAATATTCTTGAAATGATATTGTATAATAAGAATATTCTTGAAATGATATTGTTTAATAAGAATATTCTTGAAATGATATTGTATAATAAGAATATTCCAAAATAAATGTTCCTATTATATAATATTCTTATCAAAAATAATATTGTATAATAGGTATACTCTTGAAATGATACCGGAATATTTTTAAATTGCACTTTATTGAAATAAATTAAAATTAAAAAAAAATAGATATAGAAATATTGGTATTTTACTTGACTAGTATTTTTGTGATACGTTTATAGCCAAAAATTAAAAAAATCATGGAAACGTTTGTGACAATATTCAAAATAACCTAGCACTGAAAAATCGCTATCACACAATTTTTCAAAACGGTCTTCTGTCTTCCCTAGGATGCAATTGAAATTTATAGCAGTTTTTTCCTACTGTGTCAAGAAAATTTTTTTTTTCGAAAAATAGAAAAATAAATTCGATTTGTATTCTTATGAAATAAATAATATAATTTAAAATATATACATCCAATGATATTTTTCGTTTGAAATTTTATATGGAAATGTAATGTATTATTTCAAATAAAGAAAATTCACGAATTTTTAAAATTAAGATTTGTTTTGACATCTTTCAAGATGATATTATCAAGTGTGAAAAATTAAAAATAAAATGGTTTGAATATTTGATATTTATATCTCTCAACCCAAGCTGTTAAAATTAGACATGACTCGTTTTTTATACGGAATTTCCACAAAGTAAATACATTTTCAAAAACAAAGAGTTTTTAGTAACCCTATGTAAATCACAGCAACTTGGCCGGGGTTGAGAACAAAAATTATCCAATATATATATATATATATAGATATATACATAAATATATATATAAATATATATATATATAGTTCTCCGATTTCTACTTTTGAAGAGGTTAGGATAATTTTGGAATCGATTATATGAGTTATGCGAGGTATTGATTGATAGATTTATATATATATATATATATATATATATATATATATATAGATGTGTATGTGTGGAATATATCTCTCTATATATAGATATATACCACATGACCAGGGATAGCCATTTCTTCATTTGTGAATGAAATGCAGCGTGAATCTCTTGGGAGAAGCACTTAACTCTGGACTGGAGGAAGATGAGGTAAATGAAGAGAAGATGAAAGGAAGATGGACATTAAACGACGGCAACTCTGAAGAACATTTGAAGAAGCCATTTTATGAGGATATTGTCTTAATTTCTATCTAAATAATAAAATTATCTTGGCCCTTAGAATTTTTTGTAATTTAAAAATAAATTTTTTTTTTTTTAAACCCTAGTTATTAATTTAAAAAACGAGCTCCATATTAGAGCTCCGCCGCGATTTCAAGAAGAAATTATATGGCAGGATTAAAAATCTAAGAAGGGAATTATTGGCAATTAGAATATTACTGTACGAAGTGCGGAGACATCAAAAAAGGTGAGTTGTTTCCATTTGTTTCTTATTTAAAATGAAGCCAATAAACATTATAATATACATAATATTGTTACATTCAATAGACAATGCTAATATATCAATATTAGAAATCTATTTAAGTTTACTTTCTGATACAGACGGTGATAAAATAAACAAAAAAAAATGTATTAATGAATTTAAAGAATTTAATTTTGCTTTAGAAAGTAATGAATTTAATGCTAAAATAGACCTCATAAACAAATAACTAATTTTTAATGAAATTATTTCTATTTGTAAGTTAGTAAACAAAAGGAATAATTAATTTTATTGTTCCATTGTTATGTGATCGTAATAAACTTAAAGTTAAACCCTATGACGATTGGTATTGTTCCTAATTAGACCTGAATCTACAGTTTAATATGGATTCCGAACCACTAACAAACCTCCATGCCACAGCCGGATTAAAACCTGAAAGCCTGTGGTATCAAGGACCAGAGCACTAGCCAATTGACCATTAGGCCGATAAATCGTATGACGGAGATATCGACACTGATGATGAAGTTAAAAACAAAAACAGTGCACATATACCAGTTCTGGACATGTCTAGATTTGCATTAATTTTAATGTTGAAAGATTTATATAATCATTCGTGAGTGATTTCATGTAATGCGTATAGCAACAGATGGAGAATTTTGAAAAAAAAAAATGTTTGAAAAATTTCAATAAAAGGATTTGTATAAAATGATGTGTGTCAAATGTTTTATAGTTGTTAAAGCTAAGTTGTTTATTCAATCGGAATCAAATATAATTTCTTCGCAAAAGTTAAAAAAAATATAATTGCGGTCATACTATGGCGCAGAAAAAAATTCTGTGCAGCTACAAGAATTATTATCAAAAAAGAAAATGTGAGAAAAACAAACAATTAGACAATATTTCTTAATGATCAAACAGATATACACACACTATGTCAAAAAATCACTATTTGGCTCTCCTAAAAAATATTTTGTTTGGTTGTAAAACACTAAAAGAGTTCAACGAAAAGTTAAATGGGGATGAAGCCTTCAATAAAGAACCGGAAGAAAATAAGTTTAACTAATTAACTAATTAATGTTGTTATACCAATATCACAACATACCAACTGGTTCATGTTTCAGCAAAATGTTCTCATATACCAAAAGGTTTAAAATGTTTCAATTTCAATAAGTTTAGTTCTCAAATTTCTAAAAACTGTCCTGAAATCCGCATTATTAATTATTAGTGAATATGCTCCAAATAAAATTAAAAAAAATTTTGATATTTGATTCAAAATGTCATTAATAGATACTGGAAGTGATGATGTATATAACAATGATTAAAAATGTATATATGATTTATTTAATTATCCTAAATTATTGCATGATGTTAGATTAATGGCTTATCAATAGAGAAATATTACTCCTGTAGGCTATTTTAATACTGAAATTGCGATGTTAAACTTAAAGCAAAAATTTATGTTCTTGAATATCTGTCAAATAACTGTGATTAGCTTATTATATGTATTAAACTAATTAAATTTTTCTGTTGATAATAATAGCGTTTCTGTTTATATGAAGGAAATCGAATTTAATGTAAACACTATTGAAATAATCGCTTAAGTATCTACTGTTAAATAAAATACCCGGTTGAAATAAATACATTATCACCTACAAGATCAACAGTGAAGCGACGTAGCAAATACTCGTAACTGCTTCAGAGATGTTGAGAGTTAAAAAAAAAAAAAAAAAAAAAAAAAAAACATCAATAATAAAAGCTAAAAGGTCACTACTTTTATAAATATATATATATATATTTAAAAGTAGTGACCTTTTCGCTTTTATTATTGATGCAATAAGTGTATGAGACATGGATTTATCACCTCTGAATGACGAATGCAGAACTCCCGTGTTCAAATTAGCAAAAGAATTACAAAGCAATAACTGGGTAACCGTTAAAAGGAGAACTTCAAATGGCGAGATTGTTCGATGTTCACTCAAAGCAGCTTAAAGATAATAAGTAAAAACCTATCAAAGAAGCTAAAAAAAAATCAAATCTTCAAAAGCTAAGAAACAAAATAAAAATGTCGTTTTCAAAGATCAAGAAATCTTAATCACAAGTTGATAAATTTATATCAAATTGCAATGAGCATCTATCATCTAACAGAAAGATAAAAGAAGGAATTGACTATAAAAATCCGACCCCAAAAAGAGGATGTTCCTTTAACATGTTCCCACATTGATTTTCTAATAAAAATGAGGAACAATGAAGGCATGAAGAGTAATAAAATTTTAAAAGAAAAGTTTACAAAAAACGTAACTCAAGAAAGAGATATATTATATTCATTAGTAGAGAAAAATATTCTCAAAATCCAAGAATTAAATTGAAAACATTAGAACAAACGGTGAATACATGATTCTATTTACTACATTAATGATATGGTAGCAATTCTGTGGACCAATGTGGCACTAGAATGAACCGGAAACCGAAATATTTCGAACGATAGGAAGTTATACGAGTAAAGCCTAATGATCGTCATGAGGTGGAAACGATTGGACGACATAAAGAACCCAACATTACTTCTTCTACTGCAACAGATCATATAAAAAGATGATCTCAAGAAGTCTGATTCTTCTGTAACAAATATGAATCTAAACCCCATTTTTTCTCCGACAAAAGTTGTGAACAATGATCCTTATGGTTTCTCTGTTACGCATTTTTGAAAAGCTTTTGACATGTGAGGAAATAGCTTTACGGCGACTGAGAACAGCTGCGTTGTCCTGCTTTGATTTTTCTAACTGTTCTTTATATTTCCTTTCAGGTAAGTGGGATGACGTGCATTTCAACTTTTCAGAAATGACGACGACGATGATGATATTGATGACAAAGCAGTAAAATGATGATGATGACGGATCTGAAGTTGAGCTCTAGGAGGAGAACAATGGGTGTGCTTCCACTCTTGTGGACCATAAACGTAAAGGCTTACTATAAAAATGGTGCTGATGACAGCATAGGCATGTATGGGTGCCTGGGGTAGCAATTTCATCATCTGTGAGCCAGATGCTGTTTGAATCCCCCTAGAAGAAGCATTTAACTTTGGACTGAAAGAAGAGAGATTAAGACTCGACGGTATCCCTGAAGAATATTTGAAGAAGTCGTGTTATGAGGATATTATAGCAACTTCTATGCAAATAATTGAATTGTCCTGGTCTTTAGATTTTGTAATTAAAAAAAAAAAGAGTGTTTTTAAAAATTCCCTGGATATTAATGTAAAAAAAAACAAGCCACACACACATATATAATACAGTAAAAAGAGAGAAATAGATAAATAACACAACATATTGTAACGTCTTGGCCTATATTAGGCTTACAACAGATTCAAGAAGAGGGTAACTTTCAAGTTCACAGGAACACTTTAATTTATATTTACGAGCACTATATATATATATATATATATATATATATATCCATCCCTTCCCATTCAGATCCTTTAAGAAATAGGATAAAATATATTGAACAATAATTGATAGTATATGTAAATACGAAATATTTATTTTTAATACATAAATTTGAACTTATAATTTTGAACTTAAAAATGAAAAACAAAGAGTCCTTTTTAAAAAACTAATTAACAACTTAAATATATATTTAAATTCTTGATTAGTCCTATAGTATTTCAAATAGTCCGAGAAATTTTTGGAACCGATTTGCAAAGCTGTGCGAAGTATTGACAAATATATATATATATATACATACTGCCCGTTTTTAGTAAATAATAATTTTTAAGTTATAATTTATTTATAAAAATTAAATAACTATTAAAAATTCATTTTTTTCATTTTCAAAAATTGCGACTGAGTATCTGCACATTTTTGCAGACTGAGATGTCTGCACATTTTTTTTTTGTTTGGTTTTTCTCTTCATAAATTTATTTGTAGTAATTTTATTGATTATCGTTTAAGTGTAAAGGTTTCGCTCGATATTAGAATAAAATTCCATTATTTGCTCTGTAAATTTTTAACCATTCAATAATTTTTGATAGTTATTCTATTGTAGGCACTTTAACACATGCGTCGTTGTCTAAGTTGTCCTGCCGTTTTTCATAATGACTTTGTTTATGCTGTATGTTTTATCAACCAGTTTTTTAGTGTTCGAATTCAACACACTCATTGTAATTGATGGATTGTTAACTCTTTGAAACCAAGATGGCGTCCGATTTGCATTATGCTATTAGATACTTCAGCAAAATCAGTTTCGAAACCAATAAAATCATTTGTACAATGTGGTATGATATGTCCATACTGCTCATATGTTACTTGCTGTTAATTCATGCTTTGCTTCTTCTATATATTCAAGATGAAACCATGTTTCCTCCTACGCACTGGTAAGAGCGCCCCCTGTGGCGTTCAGTAGGCCTCGAGACTCTGACCCTAGAGGAACTACAGCGTTATCGGCGCTTCCTCTAAGAAACGTTTTGTTTGTAATCTCTCATCCAGAGAGGAAATATATTTAGTGTTTCCCTGTGTATAAGTTGGCCTACACACTCTCACACGGAGAGGTAGGTCTGCGTGGAGGAGGTACTCCTTCCCCATGTGCGTCTGTTCCGAGGTGCCATTGGCCCAGACTTCATTTTTATGGATGACAATGCACGTCCACATCGGACTCTTGCTGTTGAGGAGCTACTGGAAAGTGAAGATATCACTCGAATGAATTGGCCAGCATACTCCCAGATTTAAATCCCATCGAACATGTGGGAGGTGCTTTGAGAAGACGCATTGCAGCACACTTACATCATCCGGAGAACACCCAACAACTCAAACAGATGCTGATTGAGGTATGGGCACTCCTACCGCAAGAAATGTTACATCAGCTGGTTCTGAGTATGCGGAGACGGTGCGAAGCAACCATTGCAGTGAGGGAGGGCGTATCCCATATTAAGGAACTTCTGCTTGTTGTTCTTCCTCTTGGATAGACAATCATAAATCACGATACTATGCGTTCAATAAAGCTTGTTTTTGTTTGATTCCATACCGTATGCATTGTATTTTTTTTTTAGCGCCGATGCTTTCGTCATCCTTTACGTACATAATACATTTCTGAATGTCATGTCTCTCAGATGATTTCTCGTGGAGTTATGGCAAAAAAAAACACCTGTTGCTTAAGTTTTGCACACCAGTGTATTTTGTTTAGTTTTTTAATTAACTAAGTAAAACAATTATGTGATAAATGATTTTTATTTATCAATTCTCTGTATTCAAGCACAAGTATATGCTGCCTCAAATAAGATTGCGCTTTTTAATATATTTTTTAACACAACTGTCTCTACTTTGTTGAGTGCAATTTTAAAACAGGACAATAAATATCGTAGAATATTTTTCAATTACGTAGACAAGCATTCTTCATTGAGGTTTGCATATTATCAACAAGGATTTGATTTTCTATTCTATAACAAAAGAAGAAACAATAAATAAAATACTTTTTTCTAATATTTAAATGTGTACTTTTTATTAAATTAAAGTTGGATCTTGTGCATGTTTTTTTAAAAATATTACTTCTTATATTTTTAAACCGAAATGGTTGCATAACGAAGTAGGTAACATGCGGCCCTTCGGCCATGGTCTGTGCATCTCTATTATCGATTTTTCTCTTATGTACAGTATTACATCATAAGCATCATAAATACATGAGGTAATCCCAAGTTTATAAATTTCTATTTGAGTAGCTCAATACGTTTGAATACCAACTTTTGACAGAGCCAAAGGCATCGACTTTCATTGCAACAATCCCATCTGCATATTTTTGTAAACAGATCGAAGTCCACCGATGGAGTCAGCAATTTGTCTTCCTCTTAACCTCAGCAATATTTCTATGCTTAGATTCAGAATTGTGAACGTTTTATGAATGTTAGAATGTTTTTGGAATATGTTGCCATTATTGCTTTGATTTTTATTTTCAAGCTGTTTTTATTCTCATTCTCATTATTTTAAATTTGTCTGATAACTAAAATTTACAATTTATGGCATAGATTTTGGTACTTCGCAACGACACTTATGATTGAACTTTTACCAGTGGATTCATATAATTTTGAATTTGGTAAAAAGAACTGCATTGAAGTTTATTATTGAATTTTTAAATAAAACAAAAATCAATTGCATTCAAATTTCTGTATCATTAAAAAAGAGTCCCTTTTAAAAGTCAGAGAAAAGCCGTTTAAAGTCATATTGTAGTGTGTTCAGGTTGGGCAATCAGATTGTATCTGGGTGTGATTGGGTTGAGATACTTGAGGCACAGATTGGAGAACTCACACCTTTATTTACACAAGCATAAACACCACACACATACAATATTTAAAACATTTAAATACATATAATTATAGATTCGTGGAAGGATTCTACTTCTAAGCAGAAAACTCGATACTTAGCTGCGCGTAGGCTGCGCGAAATATATTTCCTCTTTGGAATGAGAGACTGTAAACAAAACGTTTCTCAGCAGAAGGGCGTGATTGCGCTGTACGACTCGAGGCCTACTGACCCTTTCTCCTGAACGTCTCGTCTCCAAAATCTCTCTTCTTCACCAAGAAAGGGGGGTTGCATCACTTCTAGTTGGAATAGACATTTCTCTGCTCGTGGTCTATCACCAATCACGATGAGAAAGTTCATGGTATAGTTCATATTAAATCTGTAGTTGTTTCGACCTGTGAAGGTCGCATAGATAAATCGTTAATTTTTTTTGAGTCTCATTATACATGACACCGAATATCTGCTATCAGATTTGAGAGACAGATTTTTCATTAGTACAAAACACTAATTGAATGTAATATAATTTTCCACAGTACAGTTTGTCTGCTGTCAAATTTGAGTGAAGGGTTGCTATTATGAGGTCAAAGAATATACATTCCTCTCTTCTGGGAATGAAATGCCAAAACTCTTCCAGTGAGAAAAAATGCTATAATCATTATAAAGGAAAATAAGCAGTTTTGGCTTTTTACTAAAATCTTCCCGATTATTCAGTTTACTTTTACAACTTCATTTTTTTCTCTGAATAAGACTCAAAAAGTGCTTTCAATGAAACATAAATATGGAATAATTCTAACTAATATGGAGAATTCCAACTGTATATTTCACAGATAAATTATTTAATTAAGCAAGAATAAGCAATTTTTAGTAATTCTATTATTTAATTCTTAGAATAAGTAACTATAGATAGCAGATAAGTAATTATTAATTAAATGCTCCATTTGCAGTCTAGTAGTAGTTAGTGCGCGCTAACTAGCAAGCAAAAAAAAGAGACAATCTAAAAAGGAGGTAATAATAATTTCTCTGGAAAAAGAAGATATTTGTTGGATATTATAACAGAGTCTTTCACTTTGAAATTCAGAAGGTTTGAGCTCTCAAGGTTGCTATCAATACGAAATACTAATGCTGTTAATTACTTTCTCAAAAAAAAAAATATTTGGTAGAGATTATGACAGAGTTCATCGCTTTGAAATTCAAAATGTGTAAGTCTTCTGACTCTTATCCAATAAGAAATAATAATACTATTATTTTCCGGAAATCATAACTTTCCTTCTTTTGAAAGTGTTGTGTAGCAGAGACTACGTTGTGAACCTGGTAATGAACCTAATTTTTCAATTTCACAGCATTGGCAAATGATAATAAAAAATGATTGGAATTGGCAAAAATGATTTATTAATTATAGTTAGCGCAGGATAAACTATGAATAATATATAAATGAAAAATAACTGAATTTGTGCAATGCAGAATTATTGCTTATCAAGCATGCTGATAATTATTTTTATTTACCCTTTATGCAATCATTTGAAATTAAACTACTCAAGTTGTCTAGTGTTTCCCAATTACCTAAAGATATTTTTTTCTAATGCAGCTGGCAAACAGATCGTGATATTTTATGCATAAGGGCTGCACCGACGTTACTCACTTTGCACTACCCAGGGGCGCGTGTAACTTGATGGTAAGCCACGAACGAGGAGTAACAATGCTTCCACAACGCTCTGTGATCCTACTAGGACAGGGACCTACGGTTTAAAGTGGATTCGAATCACAACAAACACCCATGACAACGCCGGGATTTGAACCGAGCGCCACAGCGCTAGCCACTCGGCCATCAGGCCCCAATTACCTAAAGATAAGATAGCATAAAAAGTAATGAGTTAATTATTTTAATTTAATATTTTAACGATAATTAGAGTTGCTTTATTTTATTTGCTTATGAATTTTAAAAATCCATTATGGAGTAAGCATATTTTCATTCAAATTGCTTTTAAAACCTAAATCTGCGATAAAATTAATTAAAAATGTGTTTCAGTATCTTTTAGTAATCATTGATTAATCCATTATTTACTGATATTGTACTTTTTTGAATAACAGTAATTGATGTATTTTCATGGACGTTAGTAGAAAATGAGACGGTAGTAAATCTTTTAAGCCTTCTTCATTAAAAAACTTTTTTTCTCCTAGAATTGTATTTTTCAATTTATTTGTTCAACACTTTTCCTTAATTGAAAAATGTGAAAAAAAAATATAACAATAACCTTTTTGTTGAAAAAAAATACATTTGCTGGAAGAAAACTTTTTAATTGTGTTTTCTATTTTTTTGAAGAAAAAAGTAAAACGAGTAATTGATTTCTCAATCTAAAAATCACAACATTTAATCAAACTTTCTCATTTATGATATTTTGTCTTGATTGGTGCTTTAAAGATACAGTTTTTTTTTTCATAAAAGTGATAATAATTATTGCTATCATTTGTGAATAATATTTTTTTTTTCTAATATGAGTTTCGTGTCGTTCAGAAAAAATGCATGAGAACAAAATAAGCAGGAGAATAAGAAATTAAAACAAATTAGTTTACTTGCTCAGCAAAAAGAACCTTCATTAAAAAAACGTTTTATTTAAAATAAACACCGTGATTTTAATTATGTGTGTTTTACAATGCGCATGAAATAGCAGCTGCTAAAATGAACAATTTGTCAATATCACGTCACGTGATACTTATTTCCTTTAGAATTGTATACCTTTCAGAATATAAACAGATTATTTCTTATTTATTTTTTTAATATTGTATAAGGAACATTTATATTTATAAAAGTTTATTTAACTATCATTATATATTTTTATCTATAATTATCTATTGGGGATCTATATTTTTATCCCCAAGTATGACCCTGTTTAAATTCATAGTTTTTACAATATAAAATGTTTGTATTCGTGTTTATTTTATTTTTATATGGACTGTCGTTATTTCTTGCAAATTAAATCAACCATTAGTTAACCTAGCAAAATAAATTATAAAATGCTTAAGGAGGCAAGGGAGTCAATTTGCCAGTTAAATAAAATAATTTTATACATGACTAAATGTTTAATTACAACCTTATTTATGTATGTAATCACACACTTAAAGTAATAAATAATTTTGTAAAAATCGCTATATGTAATTTATATAAAATAATTAGACACAATTTTTTTTTTTAAACCTTATAAAAAGAAATATATCTATATAATGTATTATAAAATACTGTTCCATTATTTTGTTTCCGTGAAAAATTTGTAATTAAATTTTAAATGTTCGGGTTTAAAACCTTTATAAAACGTTAAATTAGAAAGTGAGTTTACAGCATTTTTTTTTCATCTTTTCACATTTTATCATCAAGTATCGCCACAAATAAAAATTCTCAGAAACATTTGGAAAGTGTTTCAGATTCTTGTATAGGAATAAAAAGGGTTTTATATTGGATAGCCACAAAGATAGCTGTTAGAGTCACCAGGACGACATTGTGTACTACAGAGATAAGAAAAACTGTTAATTTTCTTTAATGGTACTAATCGTTAATACTAAAACAAATTAAATGTTAAATTTAACACTTATTAATTCTTTAATGGGTGGTTAAATTTTGTGCATGACTGTTATACAACTAACAGCATTAATTTGAATTGTAACATCGAATATATTTATTGGGAGACTTACAAAATGAAAAAACATATTTTGTGTTTTAACTTTTGAATCTTAAAATTGCACAAATTCTTTTTTTTTTTTTCATCAGTAGGAAATTAAATTTTCTAATTCAATATAGTCGACTAAAATAATTTAAAAGAGCGTATTTTAATTAATTTTTTTTCCTAAAAATTTTATATTCGAAAAATATTATTTTTAGAAAAAGATTTGTTGTTAGAAAAGTTTCGTCACAATAAATATGTTGATTAATTAAATAAAATATAAAATTTATTCATAATTATGAAAATATTACAGAATTCTTTAAAAAATAATTAAAGAAAAACAGATATATTTTGAATATATGAATTTTTCATGCTTAAATATTAATAAATTTTTCTTAAATGCATTTCTTAAGAAGATGGCAATCATAAATTTATGCATACAAATCGATGCGTTGATCCATCTGTGAATTATATTCTCGGTTAAAAATTACACTCTTTTAGAAGAAATTGTATTTGTCCAATATTTCTTAATATATTACAAAAAAAAAAAAAAAAAGATTCATCATTACCTGTTTTAGTTAACATCTTATATATCAACAAGTTTTGCCGATAAAAAGTTTAAATAAATTCACGAATTAGAATTGATAAAAAATATGCATATTATAAAACATCATATATATATATATATATATATAGCAAACACAGGTACAGAATAATTATATATATTATATAATTCTTCTGTACGTGTGTTTGTGACTGAACATCTCTTAAACTGCTTGACCGATTTTGATGAAACCGTTTGTGTGTTGTTTGACATTGTTACAACTAATACGATAATAGTCCATGCGGTGCTGTAAACACGATGTCGCCATGCATGGACAGTAGAAAATGTACGAAACGTTTCTCAAAAAAGTGTATAAGCGATACTATCATTAATATCGATGGTTACCCATTGTATCGTAGTAGCAACTGATATGATATGATTTGCCACCATCGTCGTAGACACACAGACAATGGTGGCAAATCATATCAGTGCGCATGTCAAAACGGTGGAACGGTTGACATTGACAATAGCTGGATGGTTCCATATTCGCCATTGTTGTGCAAAACCTACAAAGCACATATAAACGTTGAGTTCTGCAGTTCGATGAAGCCAATTAAATACATTTGCAAATATATTCATAAGGGCAACGATATGGTTGTTCAAAATGTAAATGATAACGACGAACTAACGCGTTATCATTGTTGCTGGTTAACGTTCCTGGACTGACGTAATTCTAATACTCGCGAACAGTCAATAGTATACGACGCGTACCACGACGTGTGTCTCGAATTGCATTTTCTAGAAGATGGCAAGCATTGGGATCTCACACTTGCAGATGCAATACTGAGTTTCTCTCCTCGTCAAATTCGCCATATTATTGACATGTTTTTCATTGCAAGACAACGTATTGTACTGTTTTAGGCAAGACAACGTATGCTGGGTTCTGCTAGTGTTATATCTAATATGATATCGCAATCTATCATATATTTAAGCGATTAGAGAAATCACGTTTGCAAAATATTTACTGTAATATGTATCTATAATTTAATGATGTAAAAACAATTAAAAACAATAAAATACAAAAAGCTGAAACAATAAATAAATAAATATCAATCGATAGGAATGTTCAATAAGATTGCTTTAACATTTAAATATGCTAAACTTATGTAGAATTAAAAATTAACGTAGCCGCAAGTGCAAGAGTTGTATTTAATTGGAATTGAATTTGACACAACTCTGCGTGGTATACTAAATTACCTTTTCCTGTAAAAGAGTTTAATTTTTAAACAGGAGTTAAAAATAACACTAACATTAAACTGCGAACATTGAAGCACTTTTAAAAAACTGTTGAAATCCACTACTGTTCTATACAAAGAGATTAATTAATTCAACTACATTGCCAAAAAAAAAAATCATCCGAATTAAACGCCATTTACTATCAACATCGAGTACAAGTAACCGTTAATTTTTTTGTTTCTTCAATTGTACGTTTTTTTTGTGCTATTGAAGTTTAGAAGAAATCCTTTTTGTACCAAAAGTATCACACGAAGCTTGCAGAAGTTAGAAACAAACAAATCGATGACAAAATAATAAAAACTTTTAAATTAATGGTAAGTTTAAAAGTACACATGGCATTACAAAGAGAAATAAAATAAAATAGAAATGTAGAAGGAATTTAAAAAATAACAAAATAATTAACAACGTTACAAAATGCTGTAAATGCAAATTTCTTAAAGACTTAAAAATTTGGTGGCCAATTGACTTTTTTGTATTGTTATTTCTTTCCTTAAAATCAACAATTAAATCAATCTATGTTCTAGCCTGGAACAAAAATAGTGTTATCAGTATTCTGTATTCCACCTTCACTGAAGTTGCAAAGATCAGTTGACCACAGTTTAAAATTAAAATTAAAATTGAAAATTAAATAGAAATTAATTAATTATTAAATGAAAATTATGAAATGAAATTGTTAAATTAATTTAAAATCAAAATTAAATAGAAATTAAAATTGCCTGTCCTATGTGATTCTGTATAAACTACCTATGTGATTCTGCAATTAGTAAAAATTGATGAACGTTAGAGAACACAGAAAAAGTACTTCTTCGTGATAATGACATTCGATGATTCTATTTATAATGGCCCAGAGTAATGGCCTTGTATTTGAGTGTCTTTTTAAAATAAGGTTTTGGTATGCTAACATTAACTTCAATGTTCCAGTTCGATGGTTTCTTTTGCGACACAATCAACTCTTTCCATTAATTGTCATTAACTAATTTAAATTAACAGTAACGTTGATATTTGAGCAAACATAATATGCTGATGTTTTAATTATACGTTTAATAAGAAAGAGTAAAATTCAATTCAACCTAAATAATGAGATAAAAAATCTTATTCAAGCATTAAAATTTTCTTTCAGGAAATAAAATCAACATTTTGATGAATTGTATAAATGAAATTTATCTTTGATTTTTTTTTAAAAAATGCATTGCATTGTTGTAAATTTTATCAGTTATTGTTTAATTTTCTTAAGTGGATTAATTCGTAAGTGGATTATTTGACCATGTTTTTAAAAAGTTTGTTACTTGAATCTGCAGATGAATAGACGATATGATGAGATATGTAATGACCATTCAGAAACTCCTTAAAACTTATCATGTAAGGCAGGAATTACAATCTCGCAAGTTTGAATCTTGGTGAAATGATCGAAGAAGAAATTATATGTAGGTGCGATTCTCTTTTAATTTATTTATATAGATTTATTGTGTCTTTTATGATTTACTTCGTTTGCGCTTGTTAAAAATAGATAATAAATAAGTGCTTCAGGAAATAAACAGTGTTTTTCTTTTTCCATTGCTTTTTGTGTGTTTTTTTTTCCATTGCTTTTCCATTTCTTTTGCATTAGCTTTAACTGTAGGCTCACAAACTTTTTAATCTCTTCTTTTATTGATAACACCACTTGAAGATTGATTTTACTTTATGAGTAATGGGAAGAAGAGTAAGGTTGTCCAAAGATGTCAGGGATAACTTTCTTCATTACTTGTCGGGTTTGTGAACACACTTTCTAAGTAATAGCTGTAGCCTATTTCAGCTCGGAAATAAAATTTTTATTCCTTTTAAAAAGTGGCCAACTTATTCTCAATAAACCTAGTAATAGAGTTGATTTTCAACAAAATTCGATACATGTATAAATAAATGAGTTAAGCTTGGCATAATATTTTAAAATTAAGCATAATTTGGTTGTAAAATTTCTTTCATATGCGATAGAATATGTTATTCACTAAAAGTGAAAAATATAATATTCATAATGATCGTTAGAAATCTGGCTTTGTATAAAGCATTATTGAATACCCTGAGCAACGTGCCTTCTGATGGTCACTGGATTTTTCAACAATTTGTATTTTGATGAATCATTGGTGTATTCGAACAATGCACATTATGATATATCATGGAAATTTTATGCTAATTGTTACACGTTAAATAAATCAGGAAAATATCTACGAAGTAAACCTAGTTCGTAAATACTATTACTAGAATTCTGCTTTTTTATGATTTTTCTATAACCATGGTTGTATGATGTTTATTTTCTACAAATGTATATTTTATCAATATATTTATTAAACGATATTATCAGCATGATTACTTTAAGAAAAGTGAAGAAAAATATATTATTAGTAAGAATGTATATTCCTTTTAAGATAATGTGGGGTATAATAAGGTTATTAAAATTATTTTTCAGATTTTAGGATTTATATTAATTTTGATAAAAAATTATTTTGCAAGCTGAACTATTTTTTATGAAATATAAGTATATTTTAAATTCATATTAATAGAAGATGCTATTAAACACATAATTATTAGAAGTTTCACAAAGAAAAGAAATAACTTGGGACGATAATAATAATTTTTCTTTTTTTATATTTCATATTAATTATAAAAAAAAACATTATTGTTAATAACAAACTCTCACTTTAACCAAAAACAAAGCTTAAAAATATAAATCTTAACAGCAAAATAGAAAAGTAATTTAAAAATAATATCTGAAAATAAAATTCACGATAAGAAATTAGAAACAAAATTTCGATTCTTGTCAATCGAGTTTTGAATTCGATTCATTACTCAAACATTCTGAAACGTCGGGCATTTTTAAAAAGTTCCGAAATTCTTTTGAGAACAAATGAAATTAATTTGAAGAAGTTGTCTCAAGCTTGTTATAAATGAATCAGAAGATATGTGACAGTTATCTTTATTACTATTTTCTCTCGAAAACTTTCTAGGAAATGTTTATATTTTTAAAAATCTTTAAACATTGTGTCTTGTGTCTCCTTAGATTGTTGTCCGATGGATATCAATAGAAATGAAATATTTCACTTCATGCATTGACATTTTGGCATCACATATCAAAAATAATTTTTAATCAGTTCTTTGGAAGCAGTTAAGCCAAACTTTTAAAAGTGTCAGTGCAAATGTCAAAGCCACTTGATATAATAGTAAGAATGGTATACATTAGTTAAATAATTTCTCCAGAAACTTATTTATGTTGCGAAAGATAAAAAGAAATTGGAGTTTTTCTTAGTATAACTGTTTTAAAGCATTTAATATGCTCAGAACTATTAAAGGGTCTGATGGCCGAGTGACAAGGATCTGGCGCTCAGTGCCACAGTTTTTGGATTCGAGTCTATGCCATGGATCCGAGTTCGTGCCATGGATGCTTGTAGTGGTTCGGAATCTCCTTTAAACCATAGGTTCCAGTCTAATATGACTGTAGATCGTTGGGAGTAAAGTTTGACAAGCCCTACCCCTTAAAAAGTTAGCTTCACAGAGCCAAGTCAGACCTACGGGTGCTCCATCACAAACAGAAGCTGCTCCTCTTTCCCTCCTTCCTTGAGACCACATGTGTTCATGGACTTGGTCTAGATATTTACTGTCTACCAAGTGGGATAGTTTGGTTTGGTTTGTCGCTCTATTCTTATCTTGTGCCCACGAGGGCTAATTAGACCGGGACCTACAGTTTAAAGTGGATTCCGAACCACTCTCAAACATTCATGCCACCGTCAAGATTCGAACCTGAAGCCTGGAATATCAAAGGCCAGAGCGCTAGCCACTTGGCCACCAGGCCGCGCCAAGTGGGAAACAACAAACAACAGAAGAAAGAAACAACAAACAGACCTATAAACAAAGGAGGCCCTTGGATGATCTTGCATCACGGGGAAAGTTCATTCGTAACAAACAAATCAAAGGATTGCATTTAACCATTTCTAATTTTTTTTTTTTAATAAAAATATTTTGTCATATTCCCAGTTATTTGTAAATTTTCGAGAAAAAAAAATCAATTTTTTTCATTAAAGTTTGATTTTTAATTTTTTTTTGCAATATGATCTATTGAAAGTATATCATCAATTTTTTTTTTTATTGTACCAAGTGTTTTATTGCACTAAATTTTTTTTTCCAATTCTGACATACCTCTCTTGCTTCAGAATTTCAAAGACATAATGAGTTTTAGCAAAGATAACCAATCATATAAAATTTAAAAATAAAATGATATCAATATAAAACCGACGAGACCAAAAATGAACTGTTTATTTTATAGCTTTGGTTTGGTTTAACCAAATTTTCTAGATTAAAATCTATGCAAAAAAAAAAAAACCTTTATAAAATGTGGAGAAATTAATGTTGTCTCAAAACTTTTAAAAAACACAGATAGATTTTGAAAAAATTATTTCAAATTATTAATAACTTATTATAATTTAACAAAATAAAGAATAACATGAACTTCAAAATACTGACCTAAAGGATTTGAATCTTTGAAAAAAAAAACTATTTCTAATGAATTCGTTAACATTGAAAAACTGTGTCGATTACTAAATTACAAATCTCTTATAACAAGCATACATGCAGCCTCATAAAATTGTCGATTTTTGGGGATGTACCAAGGGGAAACTATTTCTTCGCTAAAAATCTAACCAAGTGTAAGAGGTGCAAAAATTTACTCAATTCAAGAAAGAAAAGAAGAAATAAACAAGAACAAAAAAACCTTGGAATCCAAATTCTCTTTATCGACTTTATGTCAAACTTTTCAAAAGCATTCTGCAATAATTATGCAAACAATTAGGAAATGATTATGCTACGCATGATTTTCTACAATAATTTTTTTGTTGCAGGTGATTTATTGTGACTGAAAATTTGAAAAAGAATATTTCATTAAATTAATTGATGCAATAAATATTGTGTAGAAAGTACCAGCACATATTTTCGACAGATTTAAATTTTAGTACGCATTGAGGTTTCTTATTATATTTATTGTTGAAACTCTATTTGTTTTATAAAATGACTATAATTGCAAATAAGATGGCGTCCAGTAAAAGTCGAATAGAGTCAACCCCGAGGAGTTTTTGCTCCCGTCTGACCACGAATAACAAGTCACATTAATTCTCGCTGTGTATGAGAGCTGATCGTAAATTACGTCCCCGAGAATCCTTTTGATAAATGGGAAAAACCGACGCCGGTCGGAGCAGGATTGAGACATAGGATTCTTTCAGAGGGTTCTGTCGAACCAGTTTATAAACGATTCACTAAACAGACTCGTCTCCCATGCGGACATCGCGCATTAAAGGCAAAAGGAATGAACTTGATAGATCTGTTGTTTTTCTGGTACCACTTTAATCATTTACATCCGTAACATTAATGTTCTGCATCATTTGACACTTTATTGATACTGTATATGCCGTTTGAAAATATTTTCTATGTCAAGGTATTCAAATAATATTATATATTCGCTAAAGTATTTTTTTTATACATAATATGTAAAAAAAGATTTTGATAATGTATTTTTATAATAAATTTTTAAGTGAAAAACTTTTTGCACTATAAAATAAAGTAAAAGTACTTTTTTTTTTTATTTGAATACAATTTGAAAAAAAATATTGTCTTGGAAAATAACGAAGATAAATAAAAAAAAACTTTTATCTGCATCTTATAAAATGTTTGTAAATTGCATTAGAAAAAAATTAAGTTTCCAGAACACATTTACAGAACAAAATGGTACAGATTACATAAAAAGCATAACTAATTGCTAGTATAGAATTTTAATGATTTGTTTTATTTTATGTTGCAAGATAAATATTTTCAAAAAAATGTTTGTTTATTTTTATAGCTTCTTTTATATATCTAAAAAATTGCAATTTTTTTTTCAAATATTTGTTTGCCTTCTTCAATAATTTATTGTAAAAACTTTACAAAAAGCAACTGTTATTATTGCTGTAATTAGAGGTTTAACTCAAATTTAAAACTATCAATCAAACTAAAAGGTGTACTATAAGGCAATTAATGGTTAATGAAACACTTTTTAAAATAAAAAAAAAAGAAAAGGCTGGAATTCTTTCTTTTAGGTGTTGTAAATAAATATGAAAAAAAAAACGTCATTTAGATTATTTTATAAATAGTAACAATTTACAAAATCGAAAAAGAAAAATCAACATAAAGAACCATTTTGATTTTTTTTTTTTTCATGCAATAACAACTTACGCATTTTTTATACTTAAATTATTTAAAATAAAGATGTGTTTTAATATAGATGTATAACTAAAACCTGTAAATTTTTATTAATTGCTAAATACAAAATTAAGAGAAGTTTCTGGAAATCAAGGATCTAGGTTCACAGGCATTTATATAGCACATTTTAGCAGATTCACTGTTATCAAGGCAGACAAGAATTCCACTGCAATATGCAAACGAAGACGGAAGAAAGGGAGATTAAAGAATGACCTTTATATGCATTATACATGAAGTAAACTGGGAGATCACCCAGTAATACATGAGGAAAAACTGGAGGTTAGTAAAGCATGCTCTCAAACTCATTTCAATTCACCATTTTGACTGTATGGGGGAATAAACCTAAAATTATTTTCTCCAAACAAGCATAAATCCTTTATTGCTGACATTATATTTGAATAAGCCACGGTAGTACTTAAGAAATTAAAGAAGAGTATTTGTAAAGTAGTTCTTAGAAAATGTTTCAGTTAAATAGAAGTAGGATAATAATTCTTACATTGAAATACTTAGATAAATAAATTCTTAGAAATTATACAAATGAATGCTTAAATACAAATGAATATTATACATTGAATGGTTAGATATTATACAAATAAATATATTTCAATTACTAAATAAATATAAAATTTTTATTGGCTTTTGAAATGTTGCTAGGACATTTTTCACCTCAAACGGAAATCGACGATACCTATAAACCTAAAAGGGTAAATGGAGACTGTCTTATCATGATCGCCTGAATTAACCTCAATTTAAAGGTAGTTTGATTTTAAGCCAACTGAAGACATATAATAAGTATGCGTTGCTTTATGTAACAAATCGCCCCTTCTTGGCAGGGGATAGTTATCAGTAACTGTAACCGCATTCAATTTCCGATAAACGATGCGCGAATGTGTAGTTTCGTTAAGTTTTGGAACTAAAATTACAGATGAAACATACGGGGATTCATTCGCATTCATGTATAACACCAATAGCGAGACATTTATCCAGTACTTTTTTAACAATTCTCTTTTATCAGGGTGATATACGATTGTTTCTTTTATTAATGTGTTTACCTCTCCAAACAATCAGCTAAACTGGAAAATTTCATATAAAATTGTTTTTACTTTCTAGTCTAACGAACCATAGTTGAGATATCCAAAATGTCTGGATGTCGTGAGTTAATTCAAATATATTTGCAATACCTTTATGGAACACATAACAATGACGATATGACACACAAAAATAACAATAGAAATTGCGGACACAAAAAACCTACCACGGGTGATTATCAATAACGCAGTACGAGGGAAAAGTTCCTACACCGAAGTACGGTTACAGTTCAAAAGTGGTGGTAATTAGTTCAAGTGGTAAAGAGTTCAAAAAGTTCTAGATACACCGCCTTTTCGACAAATGCAGGATTGGATCTTGGGGTTAATTTTTTTCGTGATCAAAACACTTATGAAAAACTTTCTAGTAAAGTAATAAATTGTGCAGTCTGTTGGGTAGAAAGATGTTTATCTTCATTGTCTAGTAAATAGTTTGACTTTACATCATCATGTACTTTAAATACATCCAAAGTATCGAAATGTATCTTTAGCTGATACAAACCCTTCCCAAGGATATTGGTGAAATACCAATTGTTGTTCTCAATATATAAGGTAATTCTAGTTTTTGCACAAAAAGTTAGTTCCTAAAAAAGAGTACTATTATTTTCTACTGTTGGAAAGGCAAACAATTTAGTTCGGATTAAACGTCCTTCAATTTCGATAGTTACTAGAATCTTTTTCGTCTTCTGTTCCTTTTTCTGTGCTATTAGTAGCCATTAGTCTGGCATTAAGAATCACGTTTTTAAATTTTACTCCCTTTTCTTTTAAATGGAGGTATAGACGGCAATGTATGACTGGCTCCAGTATCAGCACAAATTGTACCATTCATTCCATTAATTCGTATTTTCGAAAGAGTTATTCTAATTTGGCGAATACAATTTCGAATTTTTATATTTAAATATTCTTTGAATCTATTTTCTCAGCTATAGAGCCAGTTGGGTATTCTGGCTAGATAAATCCCATCCATACAATAATCCATTACATCATGATTATCAGTTGTGCAACAGTCCCATGGTGAGTCAAGGCCGTCTGCTTTAACACAGATTTCGGGAAGAGAAATGTTTTGTTTTTACGGGGTATGGTTGTCAGCCCTAATCCCAACGCTCTACAGCCATATTAGACCTACGAAATCCACTTTACACCTACAGTGTTAAGTGGATTTCGAACAACTACAAACATCCCTGATGCCACCGGGACTCGAATCTGAAACTTGCGGCACCGAGTGCCAGAGCGCTAGTAATTTAGCCATCAGGACCCCATAAAAACATACTTGAGGATAATTCTATGATTGAATTTTCTTTTTGGAATGAAACATTTTTTTCGGTGGAAACGGATTAGTATTTCTAAATTCTTCAGGCTATTTAAATACTGGATTGCATTTCTTTTGCTCTACATTTCTGAATTCTTCATAGGTATCGAACTTATCAGCTATTAAATTGGGATGGATAAAACTATTCGAACCGGAGATCAAAGAAATGTTCCGTATAAAAAATAAAGCTCTTCCTGATTATATCTTATCAGAAAGTCTTTCACCTGATTAAACGTTGTAACATTTAGCTCTGACTGCTTGCCTTCAAATTATTTCCTTAGATCAAATTAATAGTCTTGTGAAGTATTATCGGGATTTCTGTAATGATGTGCAAAAGTTTGCGGAAAATTTTCTGCACTCATTTTAAAAAGTTTCAGTAAAATATATTGAATGTGCTATAATTCTATGCTTGTTCATTTAATTCTTGAGCTATTAATTAAAAATTATCGTTACTGGTAGTTTCAAAACGGTTAACTACTTTTAAAATGCATTTAAAAACAAATTCATATAGTCTGTTTTTAGATTACAGCTAGGGTTTTGTTTGTCGTTCGACGTCCCTTTTGTGCACACTTGGGCAAATTAGACAGGGACCTACGATTTTTTACGGGGATTTAGAATTAATAACAAACATCCCCTGCCATCGCCAGGAATCGAACCTGAAGCCTGTGGTACCAAAGACCAGAGCTCTAGTCAGTTGGTCATTAGGCCGCCGTAGAGTTAGAGAGTAATTATTTTAGTTCTAATTTTGATAAACTTGTGTCAACAGTAAACAAGTCAGATGCTAAATAAACATGTGCATTGTTTGCACATGTCTGTAATTTTAACTTTTCTATTTCATAGCATGTTTCTTTTTTTCTTTCAGTTTTCAATTTTCAATCAGTTTGCAATTTTAATATTTTTAATTAATAACACCTCTCTTTTTCCTTTGCAATTTGAATTTTCTAATTCAAATAATTTTTTCTAGCGCTTTTCTTTCATTGATTATATTAGTAATAACTTTTTAATAAATTCCCTGTCATATGTATGGCATTTTCATGTAGCATTTTTATTCTAAAATCATCTTCGATAGTAATATAATAAGTTCATTTGCTAACTTAATTAATTGTTTTTCCCTTTTAATGCAATGAACATATTTATCTAATTAAAAAATATTAAAATATGCAATCAAATATTTAAACGATATACTTTCTCATTTTTAAATAATATTTCTATAATAAAATACTTCAATGAATAGCATCAATATAAATATACAATTATTATAAATCAAAATAATCAAAATATATCAAAATATAAAAAATTATTTTGAGGATTGTCATCTAAATGACAATCTTCAAAATAATTTTATTTATAATATACAAAAAATAGAACAATTTTCAAAAATTAAAGATTTGATTAAAAAATAGTATATCTTATTATTTTCTCAAATAAATCAAATCAAATACATAAAAGAAATCAAATTCAAGCAATGATCAAAATATTCATCAGATAATAATAATAATCTTTAGACATTAAGGATTTGGTAATCAAGTTTTTCTTTTCTTTCAGGGGAACATTAACTAGTTAGTCAAGGATTGACTATAATTCCAAACAAATTTTTCTTCTTTTTTTTAGCTGCCAGGATTATGGTTACTTTCGAAATTCTTTAATACTTGAAATATTAGTTTCAAAATATTTATCTTGATATCTTCAATTTGTCTTTGAATTTATCAGAATATTTTCAATGAATGTTCTGTTGCAACTATCTTCAACAAATATCTTTATCGAGCCATAAAGTTGGACACAAACATGATATTTGATTGCAGTAAGAAATTTTTTTATTAAGATAATTTCAGATGCACTTTATTTGAATTTTTATAAGAAAGAATTCACATTTGAAATGGGAAAAATTGAGTCGTTTCCCACGAGCTCTAGGAAAGCTATCTGATCAACCTCTGTTTTGGAATGCTCGCGCTGTAGTGGCAGATGGTAATCTCTGGTGAACGCGGCAGGTGAAAGTGTTGCTTTCACTTTGAACATATCAGCTGGCAAGAACTTCGTTCCCAACAATATGCAGTCTATTGTTTACAAATTAATGTACATGATTATAAATATTGTATTAATACATTGTAATACAATGATTAAACCTTTTAAAACAAAATTATTCGAAAAACTAGTACAGTTTTACAATAAAAAACAATTTAAAAGCAAAACGTAAAAGGACATTAGAGAGAAATGAATGCTACTTGAAGGAAAAATGTCGAATAAAACAGCAAAAAATAATGAAAAATGTTTATAAAATGGATGGTAAAAAGTTTTATTTTTTGTCATGAATTCAGACATGCAATGCTATTTTTTTTTTATTCTCAAAGCTCTAAGCGCCAACTGAATAAATGATTTTGATTTAGCTAAAAAGCCTTTGCCCTGCTTTTTTTTGCAATATTACTGAAACTTATTTAATGTTTCTCTTCAAATAATATCAGATAAACATTTCATTCCACATTTTTTAACAAAAAATATATTATTGCTTTTTATGTGTCTTTTTAAACAAAAACACCAAATGATTTGGTTTCCGTTTTAAAATTATTTTAATTCATTTTTAATAAACGTGTGAGTGATTATATAATAAATAATGATTTGGTGAAAAATAGTTCGGATAAATATCAATATTATACTTTCATTTTATAAATAAAATATAAAGATGTTCTCATTTTATGTAGATATATTATTTTGTGAAAACTCACGCCCTTTAAACATACAACTTTGGATTAAAAAAAAGCATCTACTCAATATATTTTTATTTATTATCTGCTTAGAAAGCATTCCAAAAGATTCCAAAAGCATTCCAAAGTCCAAAAAGATGTACGTACAATCTAAACTGACAGGTTACTGTCAATTTTTGTTGTTTGTAAATCTTTGCAACAAATAAGTCAAACAAAAGAATAACAATTGTACAAGATTTATTAAAATTAAAGTTATAAAGCAAGTAAAAATATTAAAGGACAACCTTAATAATTTATTTCAATTAGATTTACCTTAATAAGTTATTTATTTACACTATATATTATCAAACATGAAGAAATTAAATTAAGACTTTAATTAAGATTCTTTATTTTGACGTATTGATAAAGCAACAATGTTTTGTTATAAGGAAAATGTCATTGCAAAAACAATATGTCATTAATCGATAATTATGTTTCACTTCAAAGATTATTAATTCATTGACTTGGAATGCAAATTTTCTAACTGTTTTTTTCTTTTTCTGTTAAAAACTAGATTATTGGTATGTTTAGAATCTGATCAACATCAAACTTAAAAAAGACATTAAATGTAACGGCGATTCTTTACAAATTTAGGAAAAATTCCTCTGTAATTTCTATTTTACTTATTAGCATATATATTTATATGTAAATTTATTAATGATTTAATACATTTAATTTATTATTAATTCAATTATTACTTTATTTATTAATTTTATTATTTTAATTTATTATTTAAGCTAATACTTTTAATTTAATTTATTATTAATTCAATTATTACTTTATTTATTACTTTTATTATTTTAATTTATTATTTAAACTAATACTTTTAATTTAATTTATTATTAATTCAATTATTTCTTTATTTATAAATTTTATTATTTTAATTTATTATTTAAACTAATACTTTTAATTTAATTTATTATTAATTCAATTATTACTTTATTTTTAATTTTATTATTTTATTTATTATTTAAACTAATACTTTTAATTTAATTTATTATAATTAAACTTTATTTTATTTATTATTTAAACTAATACTTTTAATTTAATTTATTATTAATTCAATTATTTCTTTATTTATTAATTTTATTATTTTAATTTATTATTTAAACTAATACTTTTAATTTAATTTATTATTTTATTATTTTTATTTATTAATTTTATTATTTTAATTTATTTTAAACTAATACTTTTAATTTAATTTATTACTAATTTAATTATTAATTTATTTGATTATTATAATTTTTATTTACTCTTAATTTAATTTATTATTATTTATTTATATTTTTATTTATTATTTAAAAAATTTAATTTATTATACTTTAATAAAATGTATATATTTTATAAAATTTGTATTTTACTATAAGTAAATCCTTTATTTTCACACAATTATTTTAAACAAGCATTTTTATTTGAACACAGTAGTAAAATAGGAATTGTAGTTTTAGAATACATTTTCTTCTTACTTGAGAATTACTTTCATGTATTTCTCGCAATTAACGTAAAATCTCAAAGCTTTCTTCTTCAAAAGTATCTCATAATTTAACACAACTGAAATTTTCCTTCAGTCATACTTGAATCAAAAATGCAACACCAATTTACAGTCAGTTTCTCAGAAGTAATTTACACTGTGTATTGTATTCTTGATATTTATAATGAAGCATGCTACCGATTTCTTCCCTGACAATATTTTACGCTTTTAACAATATAAAAGATATGAATTTTCTATTTTACTTTTTAGGGTTTGTTAAAATTTAAATCTACATTTGGAAAAATAAAATATTCACTAGAAAATTGTCGTCTCTGTATTTTGCATCTGTTAGTTATAAGTTCTTTTCCTTTTGATACGAAATGATTGATTATATATGTATAATTATATATATGTTTTATCTTTTCATATCTTTGAGTTTTTATCATTTCAAGTCATTTTTACAGGTATTTTTGAATATGAAAATACGTTGTATATAACATTAAATTAATAAGTAAATACAATTATAAAACTATGATTAAATTAATGAAGAAAAACAGTAATAATTAAAAAAATTGTGTAAATTAGAAAATTCAAATTAAAATAACATTACCACTAAGTTGATCACAGTAAATTCTTCATTTATAAAACTTACAAATTAATTATTTTAATATCAATTTATTATTAACTGAATCGAAATTAATAACATGCTCATATATGAATTTCTGAAGTAATTTTAGTAATTTTTCTACAATAGATTTAAATAAAATTCTTGTTTCCCGTATAGTATTTTTTTTTTTTGCACTTGGAATCTATGGGTAGAAATATAAGTACTCTTATAAATATAAATTAGAAATTAATCATGATGATGGAGTACAAAATCAAAAATGGGATTTAACACATTAGAATTTAGTAAAGAAAATTTGCAATAATTCAAGAAGCTAATGAAGAATACAAAATATTTATAATACTCGGCATTATTAATTTTCTTTATTTAAAGATTGATTAAAAGAATCTTATGGGTTATTAATATAATATGTGATATAAGAAGTGTATAAATAATTATCCAAATCTATAATCTTGTTCTAATAATTTCTTCAAAAATTTGTTTCATTTATTGCTTTCGTTATATGAACTTTGTACAACGTTGCACAACGAGTTATGATTGCGATGATATAAAAGGAATGTAAATAAGCTCATTCAACTTCCCTCGCTTCTCATTGGAGCGAACATTCTCTCAGCTCATGGTCTTTCACCAATCACGATACAACAACTCATGGCGTAGTTCATACTCCATCTGCAATTGTTTCTATATGTGAAGGTTGCACAGACATTAGATATTTCATGAGGTCTCATCATCCACGACACTGAATATCTGCTATAAGATTTGAGTGAGTGACAGGTTTTCTCATTAGAACAAAGCACTAATTGCATGTAATATAAGTATAAACAACACTGCTTATCTGCTGTCAAATTTGAGTGATAGGTTGTAATCATGTACTTGTCAAAGAATACACATTCCTCTCTCCTGGAAACGAAATGCTACAATTCTTCCCGTGCGAAGAATGATACAAAATAAATAATTCATTTAGAATGGTGCCCAGGATAGTGTCTCACGTAACCGTTAGTTAAAAAGTATTGTTTTTACATAAGTGAAAAAAAGAAATCTTACAAACCACTTTGATTGAAGTAAAGTATGTCTTAATCCATTATGAATAATTTTTTTTAAATAGCATTGGTTATAATGGATAAAAATTATTCAAGATTTAGAATCGAATAATATTCGATTCTAAATCTTGAATAATTTTTATCCATTTCAGTCTTTAATAAAACGAAATGATTAAATCGTGTTTTTTTAATTAATTAATTATTACAGTTAAAGGATTATTCTTAATTACTAATGATAATAAATTATGAATTAAATAATTATACTACTCCAGAGCTATTTTCGTTAAAATAAACCCAATTTTTTATTCATGCCTGTCATATATCTAATCGTTTCTGATATAAAATACTCTAACATTTGGCTTCTCGTGACATAATAAAATGAAATGATTGACTCCGGATGTTTCACGACTGAACACAAATAGCATTCCTAATGTAGTCATTAGTTTTAAAAGCTTTATTGAATTCATTATCAATATCACGTCGCTAAAATAAAATAACTTTACTTGCCCCATTTCTCAGGTCTTAAAACTATGCACTGAATTTTCCTCATTGTTTTGCAATAATGTCAAATGTCAATCATAATGCAATATTGTCAAATGCCAATCATAATGCAATACTGTCAAATGGCAATCATAATGCAATATTGTCAAATGGCAATCATAATGCAATACTGTCAAATGTCAATCATAATGCGATATTGTCAAATGGCAATCATAATGAAATATTGTCAAATGGCAATCATAATGCGATATTATCGAATGGCAATCATAATGCAATATTGTCAAATGGCAATCATAATGCAATATTGTCAAATGGCAATCATAATGCAATGTCAAATGTCAATCATAATGCAATGTCAAATGGCAATCACAATGAAAATGTCAAATGTCAATCATAATGCAATGTCAAATGTCAATCAAAAATGCAATATTGTCAAATGTCAATCATAATGCAATGTCAAATGGCAATCAAAAATCAATATTGTCAAATGTCAAATATTGTCAAATGTCAATCATAATGTAATATTGTCAGATGTCAATCATAATGCAATATTGCCAAATTGTTTTTAAAAAGAAAATATTTATTACAGCTGAAATTAAATCTAATTAAAAATTTCTAATAGCTAAATTTTTGTCCAAACTAATGAGTTGTAGTTATTTAATAAATAATCGATTTTTAAATAATTATTTACATTCCTTTTATTTCTAACTAAGCAATGTCAGTATTTATTGACAATGCTATTAATGATTTATTGTTAAGACATAAAAGTATAATATAAAATAAACTTATTAGACATTTTGAATTATGGGATTTCAAGAAAAATTTATTTAACGAAATTTTAAGGAAATTTTTGCATTATTCAATGAAATTTGAATTAATTTTTTAATTAACACTTTTGTATAATTAAATTAATGAAATTTTTGTATCATTCCTCACAACATTCAAAAGTTTTTGTTTCTAATTTAAATAACGCTTTTCATTTAACACCACAAAACTGTTATAGTTATATTGCATTGGAATATTAATGTTTTTCAGATTATCGTATAAACTTTAAATATGATTAAAAATAATGTTTTTTTTTTTTAATATCGAAGGCCTAATTCTCCACTTATTTATACCACGAACAGCCTATGAGCTTGACTATCAGGAAAGGAAAACACCTTTCAGAAAAGCTTTTAGGAGTGATTGTCTATGTTTTGGTGTACGAGAATAAATTGAACAATTCTATACGACACAGCAGCTTGATGGCCAATTGGCTAGTGCTCTGGTTTTTGGTACAACAAGATTCAGGTTCGAATCCTGGCGGGCAGGGATGTTTGTAAATGGTTCGAATCCACGTTATACTGTAAGTCCCGGTTTAATTAGCCTAAAGGGTGCCCAAAATGGCTGTAGAGCGACAAACCAAAACCTACGACACAATTGAAAACGAGTTTATTCCTTTTTTTTAAAAGCAATGACTGCAACAAAAAAAAAAATGTATAAATTTAGTTAACGACCTGCAATTACTTTAAAATAAGTGTACAGAACAATATATTACATAAAAGAATCCACTTTAATGATGCAATATCTATATTTCAGAAGAAAACAAACTGAAATAAATTTTCACACAATTTTCGAATCCCCCAGTGGATTCGAAATTGTGCCCTCTGCATGCTAGCGTGAGCGTTGGCCAAGAGGTCAGAGTTAAAATTTATATTTATGACAATTAATCACATAACTGTCCATTTAAGATTATAATTTACATTGATGAAACCCTTAGAAACCAAGCTGCTTGATGGCCTATTGGCCAGCGCTTTGGCCTTTTGTATTTCAGACTCCCAGATTCGAATCCTGGTAGTCACATGGAACGGTCTGTGAGAGGTTCGGAATCCACTTTAAACTGTCTGTTTAGCTCTCGTATGCACAAGATGACCGTACAAACCAATCTACCTTAGTAACCAAAGGGTCTTGATGATCGAGTGGCTAGCGCTCGGTACCATAGGATTTTGATTCGAGTCCCAGCGGTGCCATGGATGTTTGTACTGTTCGGAAACCAATTTAAACTGTAAGTCCCGGTCTGTTTAGCCCTCGTGTGCACAAGTTGACTGTAAAGCGACAAACGAAACCAATACCTGTTCAAAATTTCAGTTGAAAGCAATTCTGGAGAAATTAAAAAGTTTGATGTAATTTGTATATTTCGAATAGAAGTCTGGTTCTATATTGCATTGTGCTCTTTGAATAAAACTATTGAGTTTGAAACAGTCATGCCTTTTCTGACAGGTTATAAATACGCGCGAATCCGATTGATACCCCCTTCAGAAAAGAGTTGCTTATCGAATAACACGCTTCGGCAATTCAATACGTCTTATGTTGAGTCTTGGAACCGAAATAAGCAGAGCGTGTAATAAGAATATTCGTGCAGGAAGGAAATTTCAAGAATTGTCTGCCAGAAATAGCTTTTGTATTCAATTTTTAAAAAAATGAAGTTTTTGCTAGTGAAGAATGAATGGCAACAACTACAATGAAGAATGGTAACATTTTTTAATAGACGAGTGATAAAGTTCCGCACTGAATATTATTTTTAAATTTGCATTTTTTATTTTGTAGATGGTAGAAAGAACAATATAATAAATTATCAATACGATTTTCTTATTTTTGTATTGATATATCTACATGATAACTGTTGTCTTTTGTGAAAGAAGAATTAAAAATTAAATGATTGACAACAACAAGCTTGATAAACTATTTCTTACAAAATTTGAAACTTTTATTTAAAACTGATTCACAACAAGAATATAGTTAAAAATGTTGATTTACTTTATTATCTATTTCTCAGTTAAAATGCAAGTTGTATTTTAAGACTGAAATACTTCATTTACTTGTATTGGTTTGGTTTGCCGCTCAATGGTCTTTTTTGCGCACATAAGGGCTAAACAGACCGGGACCTACAGTTTAAAGTGGATTTCGGACACCTAACAAACATCCATGCCAATGCCAGGATTCGAACCTAAATCCCTGTGGTATCAAAGACCAGAGCGCCACCAGGCCACTTTTGTCAGGAAGTTAACTCCTGCAATCTTAAAACCAATTTCATTGATAAGCGAAACACTCAAGTACATTATCAACCTCGTTATCTATTATTTTAATCACTGACAAACATCCATGCAACCGCCGGGATTCGAACCTGAAGCCTGTTGTACCAAAGGCCAGAGCGCTGGTCATTTGGCTATCAGACCATCTTACTTGGGTTGGAGGAAATTGTAGGACTCTATATAAATGATGACTAAAGCGCAGGTTAATATAAATGGTTTTTGTTATAGTATGAAACTATGTCGGATCACAACCATATGGAAAAGTCAAGCTTGAATCACACTCAAATCAGACTAAATTACATATTACTGAAATTGTACCCACTGACAGAAAAAGAAAGAGAGGATGGCACTACATTATTCGTCATACTCACACAAATAATGACGTCAACAACTTTATTAAAATGAAATTATAAAATCAGTAATGTTTAAAATAGAAATGTATAGAATATAACACTAATAAACATGTGTATAATTTTTGTCAAATATTAAAATTTATGGAACTATCTAAAAGTTTAATTAGAACTAAATCTCCTTTTGAACTCTCCTTTGCCTATCTCTTACATAATTTGGGTCTTTGTTGAAAACGATTCAAATACTGAATATATCAGTGACAAAGGCTCTGGGCCATTCTTGGCATTGATTACAATCGGTTTAATGAATTTATGGGAACCTCAGCGTAATCTGGATCAGACATAGTGACCAAAGATAGTCTCTAACAAGAAAGTGAGCAGAAGTAAGTAAGGATTTAAATGACATGGATTGTTATGTCATTTGAATCACCCAAAACAGGATAAAGTTATCGAGAATTAAGAACCGTCTCAATCTGTATGGAAAGACTTAAAAAGTCGTCGAGACGTAAAGCATGTGAATGTAAAAGAAAACGAATGTAAAAGTCAATACCCTAGGCGATTTCTGAATAATCGGAGAATGCATGTAACTAAATTCGAAGTAGAGTTCTATCAAGCATTAAATAAGTATATTTACACAGTTTATAGATAAAAAGGCAATAATAAGATTTTTACTTTAAAATTAAGTTTGATGGCAATGGATTATTCAATCCAATTTTAATTGCCATAGGTTCTGCATGGAAGTTTTGACCATCGTAATTATTAGTGCTTTCAATCCAAGAACAAAATGTCGTGCAATGGTGTACAATACTGACTTCTTTGGGATTGCTACATTGCCATAATCCAAATTCTAGGGGGATATATTGAATTGGAAGGAGTCTAGTTGAATTCTTCACTAAAACTCCAAGTGTCTTAATCTCACTTAAAGTGGAAAAGATTCTTATCTTGATTAATTGAATCTGGTCCAATTAAACAGTAGCAGTTCATTATGTATGATTATGTTAGATGTATTCTAGCACCCTGAAGTAGCTAAACGAATTGACTTTGAAGATCCTTTTCAGAATATACATAATTAAACCTAGCCAGGGCATCACCATAGAATTCAGCTGTTAACAGATACTTATTGCCGCCATTAACACTCAATTGTTTCAGCGACCTTGCGACTAGGTAGAGTGTGCTTGTGGTACCATAAGTAACTGCTGTTAATCTGTGAGTCTTAATAAGATCATCAATTTCATCCTTACGTCTTAGCGTGATTATATGCTTTTGAGATTTATGGTTACACAAGCTACTCTTAATTTCCCAAATTTTATGCAAATAAAACAGGCAATGATATTTAGCTGTAAATTATAATCAAACAACTAAAAAGCTAAAAATTCGTAAATATATCATAACGTGTCATATGTGATAGATCTTGCGATGAGCATTGAATAAGAATTTTAATAAATGAATTAGTGCCCGATATTTCTGACAACCAAAATAAAAGAAATCAGCAAAATAAATATAAAAATGAGATGAACTGATAAAGCTATTGATAGATTAAATCACAACACAACAAAATTAGAAAGGAAATAAATTTTAAATAACACTTGTTACAAAAACAGAAACGACATGAAGATATTCGAAATTACTCGTTGCTGACGAGGTTACGAAACTTTTCTTAAAATTGAAGTATTGTTACAGTCTTAAAACGCTTATCTTTAGTCAGATCAAATATCCAAGAAAAAAAATTTTTGTATCCAAAAGCTTCTTGCAGCTTGTGTCTTTGATCTTCATATTTCGTACATTGGAGCAAAAATTTGTTCCACGGTTTATCGGTATTACAGAATGAAAACAAAGGAAATGAGATTAGACCAGTTCTATGAAGTTAAGATTTGTAGTATATGTTTTTGTACGAAAATGTGAAAGTAGGACATCTTCCTGTCGATTTGTAGGAAAAAAAATCGATGTCAAAGTTTGAGGCTACTTAAATGAATAAAATTCATGAGCATATTTACGCTTATCCACTGATCTGTTTTTTAAGTGATGTCTTCTGTGTGAAATATAACATCCTTTAAAGATATCCAATGAAAAATGACGTTACCTTCTGCTGATCTGGTAAGGTAATCTTACAATCTTTTCTGTGATGCCAGTATGCCCTGAATCTAGATAAATTCAGTATTTTTATGTCATTAATTGCGCTCTTTTTTATGTAATTAATCTCGGATACGAAATAAATAATCTGAAATTTATGGAATAGACGCTGAAAAATATAAAAGGAACTTAATTCATATTATAATACCCCAGCCGCTGCATTTTACAAGAGTATTGACGACGACCGTGTCTTAAACTGTCATTCTTCCCGTCCTCTTTCAAGTCGGACTCTTTGTTGTCGATTGCATTAGTTGCGTGATGTTAGAAGTTATGCGTTGGGAAATGCTACTTAATGCTATTGCGCTCAAATGCTACTTAAGCTGGTTTGAATTTGACTTCTGAAAATTTTGACAGCGCAATTGAATTAAAAATTGAAATTTTGTAGAGCTTAAATAACCGAAAGACTGTTTATAAGGATGATATATTTGTGAGCTGAGGGAAAATGTGATGAGTTGGTAAAAATCAATGCAAGGAAAAATGCTATCGTAATTGGAAATCTGACCTGAGGAAAACTCTTGTGAAAATATGTTGATATCAGTTATGGAGTGTTTAAGTTTTTGTTTAGATACGTCTGAGACTAAAAGTACTTTGTCTGTCTAGTGTTCATCACTGTTAAAAAAAGTTTGATGACATGATGAGGTAACTGTTTTGAAAAGGTGAAAGAGAGTGAAAGGATGTTTCATCAAGATGAAATATGATTTTCGGGTTCTAACTAACTTGTAGAAAATTGGGAATTAAACTGGAAGGTTAGATGTTCAAGCTGTCTAGATATGCACAAAATGTCTGAAGAGAAATGGGACGTTTCAATAATGGTGGTGATTCCAGATATAAGATAAATTGAGAGAAGAGAAGATGAATCAAAATATATTTGTTTGGGAAAAAAAGTCCTTTGTTAGCTGACTCTAAAACAACGGAAGTTGACCAATTTCTTTGTGTAAAATAAAGTGTGGAATCCATTTTGGAAGATATATTGCGACACGTACAGCTAAATTGTACACAGTATTTAGAATTTTGAAATCATTATGGCTAGAAGAGATAAAAATAGGTGACCAGTATTCGAATAGGCTTCTTAAATTTGATATTTGAATGCGATGCCATGACCGACAACCTCAGGAATTAGCTGCAATTGCTTGGATTGTATTTAAATTTTTAATGGATTTCTTTTTAGATATAGGAAGTGCTATTTGAAAGTAAGGTTATGAGAAAATGATGCCAAGATGAAGTAAGTGCTGTTTCATGGAATATTGCTGTTATGAATCTGCAAGTGTTGTGCTGGTGCTTGTTTTTATTTGAAAAATGTATTGCTTTGCATTTATCAGATTGAAGAGTGAATTTCCATATTTCTCATCATTGAGTGATTTTATACAGATTAATTAGAAGATAAAAGTCTCGATAAAGTTTCTTCTATCATTGCTAAATAAAAAAAATGCCGGCATATAATAAGTATTCAGTATGAGAAGAGATGATGCTTAAAATATCCAGAAAAAAGTTGTGAAAAGTAATCACTTTACACACTGCTCTGTTGAATTCTACAAATGGAAAAAAAAAAATTATCGAAAAAGAGTTTCTTTATTTTAAGTAAAAATTCCTGTTATGATGATAAAACCAAAACATCCACTTTATAACGGTGCCCTTTATACCAAATTGTATGTATAACAGAATCATAGGCTGAAAATTGATCTAATTTAATTAATATGAAATTAATTTTGACATTTTTAGCTTCGACGATCTTGTGATGAAGTAATGACAAAAACGTGCATAAAATTTATAAAAGAACAAAGCCAGACTAATAATAATTGAATTTTTTAGAAATTGAAAAAAAATAATTTTCTAAAAAGTACGATTCGTTCAAAAATTTTACATAAAAGAACGTTAAAGTTATCTTTTGCTATCTTTGATTTAAGGATTGGGATGATTTGTGCATTGAATCACTCTTGTGGAAAATTGCCTGCGAGCCAAATGCTATTAAAAGCAAGAAGGAGCTCATGAAAATACTTATGGAGAACAATTTGAATTAATTTGGTTTGAATGTCGTCACAACCTGAAGAAGTATAAGGAGCAGCATATATAGCATCTAGTAATCCACTGAAAGTAAAAGATTCATTTTAGCTGTGAGAGGAATTATGGGAAAGATCAAAGGGAATAAATTGTACTAGGTAAGATAGTTCATTGAAACAAGATACTAGAAGGTTGGTTCATCAATAAGAGACAAAGAAGATGGAGTGTATGAGTTGGTGAACTAGTATTTAGAATGTTTAAATTATTGTTGATAATTCAATTGATCAAGGTTTCAGAAATTTTGATTAAACAGGATGAATCGAGAATGGGATGATGTGAATTAAAATCACCGATAATGAAGCAAGTACAAAGGAATTGAAGGCATAACTATATCTAACCAATATATGTGAAATAGCTATTGGAGAATAAAGGTTAACAAAGGTCTTGTGGAAGATGAATTGTGATGGCCTGAATTTCGTTTCTGACGAAAGGGGATTGATTAAGAAGATTTAGAGTGACGAGGAATAGTTGAAACAATAGCTATTGAAAATACTCCTCGTTGCATGGTATCATCTCGATTTGCTCTATAGATTAATGTTCCAGGAAAATGGAACTCATCCTGAAAATTAAGAAATGTTTCTTGCATCACTAAAAACTTGAACTGAAGAAAAAAAAATTGAAGTAAAATGGGGGTTTAAGCTCTGATAGTACGTGCATTCCAGGTATTCCTTCGAAGGAATAAATTCCCGAATGCATTTCATTGAATATGGGATAAAACTTGAAAAAAAAATAAGGAATTAATGAAAATTGAATGAATCAAAATAAGAGTCAAAATTGTATATTTAGTGCTCTTTAACTGATTATTATGAGGAGATGATGAGAAACAAGATGGGATTGCTGTACTCTGTTAAGTTTGCCATTGTACTGTCGAAATCTTGTAAAATGTCGAAGGCCACTTTTTTTTTGTCTTTAGTTTTTCTTCTTATCATTAAGTGAAGTTACTGGATTTGTACTGGTAGGAGAAGAAAGTTATGTCTCGTTTGTGTGTGTTTACAAAATGTTGTTCCTAAAACTTTTCTTCCTTTCTCATAACCAGAATCTCAAATTCTAGAACATTTTAGATTTTCCAAAATAGTTTGATAATCTTGTTTAGTTGTCAAGTTTAGAACTCATACACAATGTGAATTGTTATTTGCGTTGTTATTTAATATCACTCCACGAGCAGCACAGTCGAATATGCTTATCTTGCAATATCGGCTTGTTTTCTACTAACTAGATTTTCTCAGATTTCAGTATTTTAAAAACAATTCTTTTCTAATTAAAACATTTTTGTCAAGTAGACGGAAATTTTTATCTGCAAGATTAAATGGAATATTTGCTCGAAGTATATCCATTTCATTTACGACTTTTTTAAAGAAATATTAAAAATTCCATTAATTTCCTGTACCATGCCGTCGTTACTCGAAACAATCGTAGACACTATCTATTATTTGTCACGCTCAGTTAATACTAAAAAAAACCAAAGAATTTAATTTTTAATGCTTTAATCCTAAAAATAATTGAGCTTCTTGAGTAATTAAATTGCTCGCTTACTTCGAGAATCTAATATCGGTCTCAACGGAAAAGAGATTTATTCTGTAATAAATTATTAAAGGTACTCAATAACGTAATTGACTTACACATGAGAATAAGAACTAGTTCTTCCTTCCCTCTAGTTTTGTTCTTACGTGACTCATAATCAGCATTCCCTTAGGTTGGAAGAAAGCATTATATACAAACAATCTAGTCGAATCATTTAGTACTTCCTTGTCCATTAGAGTTTAGTTTGTTGAAACTTGTTGACAGTCGGCATTTATAATATGGATTTTAAACAAACGAGAACTACGACGCTCAGAAAATGACTTGTGGTTCAGAACTAAGGCAGTTCAAAGAAGGTTATTTTTTTTGATTATATCTTTGATAAACATTCATAGCAATAAAAAAAAAAAAATTTCATCTAAATAGAACATGTGATTGGTTGCATATTACACTATTAATAGAAGCTATTGTAGGTAGAAGCGATTTCGTTTTGGGCTGAAATACATTAAATTTGCATTTTGTATAATTATAAGATGGTGCATACAATTTTATAATATTTGGACAACCTTTCAATAAGAACGTAATGAATTATTCTCAGTCTGGAAATTTTGTTCATTTGAATGTCATTTCATGCTGTTTATGTATTTCACTATCTAATTCATTCAGCTAACATTAATCAACATTTGTTGTAGAAGTGAGTTAGTTTTTAAATCAAACAATACTAATGCACGAACATGTTTTAAAAATAATAATAATTCTTTACTGATTTATTATTTAATTTATTTAGAGCAAATATTAAATTTATGTGTGTTAGGCTATAATTCATTTATCTTTGTGTCTCCGTTTTGATGCTTCAAATAAAGACTCATATTTGTCATTCGGCTTCAGTAGTAGTCTGGCTTCACGTTTTAATGTAGATTGTAAAAAATGTAGTTTTTGTTGACTTATTAAATTTTAGTTACTGGAAATTAAATTTGGACTTAAACACGTTTCGTCGATGCCATTAAATTCCATAAATGTATCTAAAAGTATTCTGGATACTGTTCTCTTTGTCTGCAAAATTCGTCTCCTGTGGAAGTTCGTAACAGAACTTTCGTATTTGTTCTGTTACGTCCCTCGTTCTAACAAGAGAATGTAATTTCAATTCTGATTCAAGCAGGCTAATTTTACATCTCTAAAGAGTCCATATACTCCCTTATAATCTGTATTTTAGATTTTAGGCATCTCAACTGCCTGTGTAGGTAAGTGAAGCTTTTCGTTTTCCTATCTGAAGACCAAAAATGTCGGGGCGGATTGTAGGATTGTAATCAATGACGGTTAATTAAAATGTTTTTATTCTATTATTAAACTATGTCCGATCCCAATCATATATGGGCGATTCGAGCACTCGAAACCGGCGGATATATATACCACTGATACCAGAATATAATTTAATTATTCTGCGAACACATAACTGTAAACTCATAAATAAAACAGATAATATCTGTCATATATTCTGCAAGAATATTATTTAAAAATCAAAGTTAATTTTTCTCATAATTTCGACAGTTAATTTTTGAATATATGGATGCACACGTAATGTATTTTTTTAATAGTTTGGTTTTTATACTACTTCGGCCATAATAAAATAAATATGTTTTGTAAAAAGTGTGCTAAATCTCACTGGCGAAAAATATTAGGCGGACCGCGGAATTGCCACCCTTGATCTAGACTAAGTCCATGAACCCGTGTGTGTCCTCAAACAATGAATGAACCTTTAATGAATACCTTTATCATAACATAAGATATATTATATAATATATACTCTTTTTAAAATTCTAACTCATCCATTTATTACATTTCTTTTTATTATCAAAACTTGTTAAAGTAAATTATGTTAATTTATATCGAGCAATGATGGATCACCTCTGTTTACAATAATATATTAAGAAATATTGGATAAAAATTTTCTTTTAAAAGAATGTTATTCTTAATCTTGAATAGATTTTACCGCTGAACCAACAGATCGATTTTTTATGCATAAATTTATGCTTGCCATTCTCACCATGGACCCAGTGATTCCCTTGTAACAGACAAAACCAAAAGATCACCCTCTCTACCTTTTTATTTTGCATTACAAAAACTAAAGAATCATGAGTATGTCTAAATAGGCTTTTAAATATATTAATTTTGCATTTACAAATGTTATTTAGCGAAGATCTGTGAAAACTACCTCACCCTTTTTTAGCCGATGTATGCCGAGCCCTTTCGACCGAAAAATCCAAGTTTAGAAGAAAAAAAAAAAAAAAATGATAATGAAAATGATCAAAGTTTAGGCCTTTCTAATCATTTTGTGTCAATGAATGACCTAAATAAAATGAATTATCCGAGAAAAGGCAGAAACTTTTACAAAAATAAAGTATTCTTTTGTACAACGGAAAATCACTCAGCTATTAACGTGAAAGAAACCGATGAAAATATACTAGACGGAATATAACATAAAAATACTACATGTTTTGACGTTTATTACAGCATATACTCTACTATAAATCATCATGTTTGTGTAAAACAGCTGTAGAGACCTGACTGTGGTCTCAACGCTGCTCAGGCTTTAGTCTGGATTATTTATTGCATGAGTGGGTTATAAAGTATAGTAAAATACAATTTAAAATGAGTGTACTGCATTCTCATAAATATTTTATATCTGTTGAAAGATGCTTAACGATATACATAACAGTAACTTTTCAAATATATAAGCCATAGACAGAAATAGAAAATTATTTCACTTCTTTACTTGTAGTAAATAATGTGTGTATTTTTGGTTAATCCTCAGTGTCCTGAAGTGCAGGATAGACATCCCATGAGTAATCTACTCGTGGATGGAGGGAAAGAAAGGAAGGGGGGGCTTCTGCTGTGAAGGAGCACTCGTAGGTAGAAGTCTGACTTGGCTCCGTGCCGCTGAAGAAGGGAGCAGTGCCTTCCAGGAGGACTTTTACAGAAAACTATCCCGCATTTGTCTATAGTAAGGAGAAAACCCGAAACTGCACTAGGCTGTCCGACTAACGAGGCAAGATGCTGAACATCACAAATGCCATCGAGTCTCCTCGATTTTTGAAACAGTGTCTACAACAAAGCCGCCAGAGGGATTGAACCACAGCCCTAACGCTCACCAACAGCGACGTTGTCACTGAACCACGAGTCGGGCTACAGGAAATGATTCTCCTAGTTAATAAAGAAAAAAATCGTTGTCTATCGTCTTTTTTTCGTTGTATTGCAAATTAGAGAATTAACGAAAGGCAATTCTTTTGAAGAAGGTTAAATAACAAAAAATGCTTGCATTGCTTTCAAAAACGTTGTAAAAAACAGTTCCGAAAACCTTATGTGTTCAAGAAAAATAGTGTTAAATATATTATAAAGATTATCCAAAAATTCTTTGGCATAGAAAATGTTGCGTTGTAGAATTGTGCTTTTATGGTGTAAATTCTTATAATGTAAAATATTTAAGTAACTGTCACAAAAATTCTTTATCATATAAAAAAGGGGTTTTGGAAATTAAATTGAATCATGAAATACTGTAAAACTTATTTTAAAAAGTCTTACAATAGGACAAAATTTTCTTATAGACATTTATTTTTTTAAAGGTACTAGTTAGCTGTAAATTTTATTTTATAAAGTCGGAATTTAAATTAATATTAAATCAGAAATATCAAAACTGAAAAAAAAAAAATAATAAAATATTCTCTTAGTAATAACTATAAATTTTTATCTTGATCATAAACGTAAATAAAAGTTTTCGTTTCTCTGATACGTATTTTAAATTTATAATACATTTAAAATGAATAAATTTAAACTTGATTTTTATTGTGTATCAAAATTATTTTTGCCTTTCTTTTATTATTGAGTATCAAATTTATTTTTGCTTTTTTAATTATTGAGTATCAAATTTATTTTGCTTTTTTGATTATCGTGCATCAAAATTAATTTTTTTTTTTTTTGATTATTATATGTAGCTTTTTTATTATTATATATCATATAATGAAAATAAAAACTTGAACAAAAATTACCACACTCAAAATAAAGTGAGAATTAAAGCATCCGAAAATATATCTTTCTTCCGATAATTTCTCAATCGCGAAAAATGATATATTGGAAGTTAAGTTTGACGAGTAGGATCCAAAGGAATGAAATATCTAAGAATCCTCAATTGTGCAGGTAATTAAGTTTGCTTTTATGACAGCTTATCAGAAACTAAGAGACACGTCAATGTGTCCAAGAAATACTTTTGAAAGCTTTATGTTCTGTGTCGTGAAATGGGTGGTTCAGCGTGCCAAAATAAAGTACCAAAATAGTAATGAAAGACAGGCCTTAGATTAAATGTCTCGATAATACAAAGGTGACATAATGAGTGCAATGCACACAAAAAGAGCTGCTAGTGTTAATTTTGATGGGCATAAATATTTAAGGTGACATTATATGGATGTGTTTGCTACATCTTTATTGTTTTTGTAGTTAAGTATTTCTTTTTCATGTTTCTAAAAGATGAACAAAACGTTTAATCTTACAGAATATTTTTGAAATAAGAAGAAAGAAAGGCGTTAGAAAAAGAATTTATTTAATATCATACATTTTTCATCTAAATTAAAATTTTTATCTTTGTTTATTCAGTCATTTTTGCAAAATAATAATAATACGTGTAGTATAAATTAATTTAAGTATTGACTTTCAAAAAAAAAAAAGATTTTAAAAATTACAAAAACAGATACAAATGGGCCTAATACTTGAAAAAGTATTCAAATTTTCCCATAGGTTCATTTTTCTTTGAATTTCTAAGAAATAAATTAGGTTATTTGCATAAGAATTTGGAATACCATGTCCTAGAGTTGCAGATATTTTGCACCCTATAGTATGTTTTTAGATCTAATTAATTGAAAGTTGAAGGTAAAAGAATGTTCAAAAGCTGTATAAATAAGATATATTTATTTATACAGCTGTGATATTCTTTCATCTTGTTGAGAACTTAACGATAATTAAATGTATCTACATAACGACATCTCTTTAAATTTCCCTCTTTCTATACGTTAAAAACACGCTTTGGTTTCTGTGTCGTTTATATAGGACTTACATCGCACATGCGAGCAACTTATCAAACCTGACACCTTATCACTATTTTATTGTGTATTTTATAAGCCTGTTAAATCTACAAACAAATAATGTCATTGCTACCAAATTCAACTTAAACCAATTTTAACTTTAACTCAGTTATTTTAATTAAAAAAGACACAATAATAAGGATCCATCATGCATTCCCACAAAAAGTTATAAACTTGAACTCAAAGTTAATAGATTTTTATTTCAAGGACGAATCGACCCTTATGTTAGGCCAATGATTTTGCAGTTTTTTTGCCCGTTAGACTTTGGAATCGATAATGAGAGGAGAAAGAGAAAAGGGAATGTGCGGAGTCAAGTACGGAAGGCAGTACGGAAGGTACAAATAATGAACTGGCTTAAAGATGATTTGGTGAATATTTGTTATATAATTGTGTTTTGCGTATTATGTGTTGAATTTGCAGTGCTGTTTTAACAAATTTTAAATAAATATGATAACTAAAAGTTTCGTGATTATTTAAAGGAATAATTCCGTTTCAACACTGAATCAAAACCACACGCATATCCGTTCCAGGATTTACTGCAATAAATTAACTTTCACATATCTTTTGAACATCTATGCAATAAGAAAAAAAAAACCAAAGAAAATTATTAAATTTTAATCATCCTCTAAAAATAAAAATACCAAATATTTTTCAAATACTTTTTTTTTAAAAAAATCAGTAGATTTCGGTAAAAGATAGTTAAAGAAACATGTATAAATGAAACATGAATAAAGAAACATGAATAACATTTGTCACAAATATCACATTAAACCTAATTTTTCTTTAGGATTAATTCCACAGTACAAAAATAAAAATCCATCATTAAAAAATCAAACATATTACATTTTTTGAAACTATAACGAATTATTAATTACATTTGCATAACATCAGCAAATTTTCAAAATGTGGCATTTTGGCTTTTTGAGATAATGTTAAATAGTCATCATATTGAAAATGTTTCAAAAGTTAGTGGAGTCTGAGTCATGGAATTGGGAAAAAATGAGTTAGTAGAGTTATATTTCCAGTGATAAGAAGGTAATTAGAATAATGGTAGTATTATTAGGGTCTTTTCCTTCCAGTACTCAATCATTTAATGAAAAGGCTGCAATGCCAGGACCAACTTGGCAATCGAGAACTTTGTGAAGAACATTCTATGAGAAACTTATGAGGGTTGTGGTCACTGACGATGGTGATTGTAGAGCCAAATACATATGTCTCAAGTTTTTTCAAAATGGAAACAACGGTAAAGAGTATTTTTCAACGAAAGCATATTTTTCTTACGTCTCATTTAATTTCTGGCTGGCAATGGATATGGGGGGGGTAATTAAAGGCGTTAGAGGTGTTATATTATTTCTTTCTGAGCTAAATAAGCTTCTACAACGTATGAAACGTACGATAAGGCATTTACATAACTGATGAAATAAAAATTAGAATTTGGAGAGCGCAGAAAATGGCGTATTTCAGTTGAGTAAATACGGAGTGCAGCGTAGATCTACCTCCTCGTGGTGCATTCTACGTGGGCAACGTCTAGTACGTCAAAATGATCTTCAAAACATCGCCTTCAGTTTGGATCTCAATGTGAGTTTCTTAGAGTTATGCAATGGAACGTAGGTGGCTTTTCTCAAAACAAGAGAGAAGAGTATGACTGTAGCCCTCCTTTGTCTCCTGTGTGATAACCAGGAAGAAATGGATATGCCTCCATCTTGCTTCCTGTTTGCATGACTCCTGCTTTTATGGAAGCCTTATTGGATTGCCAATGGATGTTGTTGATGTGGACGTTGATATGTTGATGAATTAACTGATGTCATTTTGTTTCTATCTTGTTCTTTGTATTTTTGTATATATGTTGTCCAGATAAGCTGTCATCGGAAATAAAAAAAAACAATTGAGTAAATACTTCATCGAATTTTTTTCCAGATGATTACATTTAATTTCGTTCTTTTTGTAAATTCGATTTTGTTCTTTTTTGTTAACGGTCGCGCTAATTCAATAAATTTTGGTATAAAAATCTATTATAGGATAGTGGCTCTAAAATATTTCTGACATTTTCTTTAGTACCAGAAATTTCTAAATTCTGGATGTTTTAAATCTTTTTCGAATAGGTTTCATGTGATTCACAACCAAACGGATGTCTTAGTTTTTAAGCTATGCAAGGTCACACTTTCTGAAATTAAGAGTGAAATTGTCTTCACACTTTGGGGAACATTCAAGATGTTTTTGATGCTCCAATCATTTGAAAATACAAATACTCAGGACTCTTTATCCTTAATGTCGGAAAAGCAGTTCAAAAGTTCTATGAAAAGATGCGGCAACGTTTTGCAATCCAAAATTTGAAATATGAAAATATTGTTCTCGTGTGTAAATGAGGTTAAATATTGGTTCTAAGGATTTAGTCATAATCGCCAATATCTTTTAAGAAGTCCATTCAACATAATTTAGTTTGAATTTGACAATAGATCAAATTAGTAACATATTTCATTGGCAATGCAACACTTTAAGCTGTGAATTGGGATATAATCTTTCAGTTTCATCTTGCTTTGATACATAAACCATTGGATGGGCATGTTTGTTTTCTTCTTAACAATGCATCATAAAAGTTAGTCTCAGTTGTAATAATGCATCAATTTTATGATTAGTTATATTTTGAAATTTCTGAATTTAGGAGTTTTTTAGTTGACTTTCAGATTTGAGTTTTAATATATCCGTTCGTTCTGGCGATCTTTGAAATGTTGTTGTTCTAATGCAGCTGGAAATATTAGAGACAATTATTTTTTATGCCATAAGCAAAGGGCAAGATATGAAATGGGTATGTTTTTAAAATTTTTATGAATTGTTTTTTAATGGTTCAAAGGGTATAAGATAAATACATCAGAATAGTGTTCCTCTGCTTTCAGTGGGATAATTTTTGTAACTTTTCGAATTCCTTAAATTCAATGTCAGAATCATATAGTTATTACTCAGATTATTGTTCACATTTAAGCATTTTTTTCATTTACATAACTACATATTAACTAACTATTTTTTTCATCATTACAGTACATTCAACATATATTTTTTTAATATTTACTGAACTTCTATATTTACTAAACATAAACATTTATTGATATATTTTAATTTTCTTCAAATAATTTTAAAGATTACTAAGCCCCCTATACGCATTATGGTTATTATATTTCAAATCCCTTTACGTTACAATGTTATCTTAATAACTCAATTTTTGATCTTAATGTAGCACAAAGTTACAAAATAATAAGAAAATTTTAATGCAAAATTTTATTAAAACCTAAATTCTTCAGTTTATTTTACTGCCGCATGAGTAGTTTGAATTAAAATAACCATAGGGATTTTCAAATTAAGATAAAAAAGAAAGGTCATTGTTTAGCATTTTGTTTGGCATATCTTTTGATAAGTTACCTAATGATAGTTTAAAGAAGAAAAATTTGATCTTTAGAGAGAAATTTAAGTTTTTAGATATAAAAATTATCGGAATAAAACAATTAATCTTATTGGATAGAAAATAGACGACAGAGATGATTAAATGATTACAGATGATGAATGATTAAATGATGAGAAAAGAGACAAGCTAGATGATTAATAACTGTTATATATTGATTCGTTTTGATTACCTTGCTATTAAAATTTCCCCAAATATTGAAAAGCAATTGCGAAGAAGAAAATGAGGAACAAATCTTGGCATTTCAAATTTATTTAAGATTGATATAACAATGGTATTATTTAAAATTACAGCATTAATGTATTGAAACTGACATTTGTAAATCTTAAGCTACAAGTTATCTATAATAAAAATAGCCAAGATAGAATAATCATTAAAAAATAAAATATAAAAATTTATAAATTATTCCATATGATATTAATTAAAAAAACTGTAAACCTTTCATTTGATTTTAATGCCCAATTTTAGCAAAAAAAATTTATGATAATGAATTATGATTATTTATGATAATAAATATTTAAGGTAATAATTTCCGTTATTTGACTAATCGATTATTAAAATATAACAATAAATGAAATGCAATTGTGAATAATGAAATATCGCACTAAATCATAATATATATTTAATGTTATTGATTATATATTTAATTTGCTACATACCAATAAAATGTAAACAAATACCATTAATTTTTACCAAAAAATAAATATTTTTTTATAATTAAATTTATAACCAAATAAATTTTAGTTAATTACTAATAAATTAACCACTTTGTTGCTAACTTTGCATTAACTTAATGCTAACTTTGCACTAACTCAATGCTAACTTTGTTGCTAACTTTGCAATTATGCTTTTTTGCTAACTTTGCACCAAATTTGTTGCTAACTTTGCACTAACTTAATGTTAACTTTGTTGCCAATATCATCAGAGGTCAAAAGATCAACAATTTTGTCTCAGGTGGTATATTTAGTCTTTATCTTTATGCAGTACATATTAGTTTACTTTAAAAAAAATAACAACATAACAAATAAAACAGTTTAAGCCATACATCAGTGGTTCTCAATTTTTCAGTATTTGTGATATAATTTTCAATCATAATTTTCATCGTTCCCCATTTCATATAATAACGTATAAAATAATGTAAATAAATATCACGTATATTATAAAATAAATTCATTAATATTTTGTAACTTTGTTTCGCTGCATTGAAAAATTGATTTAAATTGATTTCAGTGAAGTTTCGATTTGTATCGAACATTCTAGAAAGTCTATACGATTGCGACGCAAATGTTGCAATTCGTTCAATTCCAGACAATTTCAGTCGAGTCTACCCTTTTATCACTATCGAATCTATCGTGAATACGTATGTTGTAAAGTATTATTATCACGTTATTAAATGTTCGCGACAATAGAATCATTGATAAATTTTTAAGTGAGTATTAGGTGATAGTGAAGCATCAGCAAGTGTAAGTGTACAGACGAGTGTAGGCGAGTGTAATTCGAAAATAAAATCCAGAAAGTATACTGAAGAAAATACTTAAATTTTGAGTTTACTAATACTGAAGTAAATGAATAAGAATGGCTTCAATGGGCCATTTGCACAAAATGTTTGACAGCAGACAGCGTGAAACATAATAAATTTAAACGACATTTGGAAATGCTTCATAGTGAGTACGTTAACAAACCCCAAGATTTCTTCGAATTCAAATTAAAATCATATTTAAAAAAATAACATTTTAGATAACTTTGTCTTTCATAAAAAAAAAACCCAGATGTGAAATTCTCAAATCATTGGTTAATAGCTTATTTTGACAGTTGCGATAGAGATGGCAGAATCTATGTTTGGAGAAAATTTTGCCAAACAATTGCAGTTCATACTTCTATCAAATGATACTGTTGTCCCTTCGAATTGTTGTTGTTAAAGATGTACATCATCAGTCTTTCAGGAAGTTGCGTGACAAATTGTTTTCAAATTAACTTGATGAGGCAACAGATAATAGAATAGAGATGTTCTTCTATTGCTGGCATAAGCAAAGAAAGGAACTATTTTTCTGCAAAACAATAGATTCGAAGCAACAGCACTGGTATTATTTAGTTTATAAAATCATTTAAGATAACAAGTACTTTTATACTAAGTATTTTATATACAATGATGGTGCTCTTTCAATGTGTGTATATTACAAAGTATGCAAGGACTTATGAAATAAAAATCTCTATAATGTGTCTGGACACATTGTATGATCCATTGAGAAGTTATGGCTTCCAAAGAAATGAGTCCAAGCCTGAATATTGTGCTAACGAGGTGAGGTTGTAAATTATATAAAATTGAGACTCCTAAATTCAAGAATCTTTTTCTGCTCTTTTTATAAAGATATAGTTGTAGCCATTTACGATTTTATTGCGAGGCAACATGGTGGGAAATTTTTGCAACATGTTTATGAATTTAGAAATAAAATCGCCTTTTTTTCTGCAAGAGAAAAATCGACAGGAAGCAAAAAGTTTCGGACTGGTTTATTTGTGATGAAATCGTACTACTTAGTTGACATATTCGAGAAATTAAATACCTTGTATCTTCAATTCCAAGGTGTAACCTTCTTAATGATTTTTGTTGAATATTGGAATTGTGGAGCAGAAATTTAAAGCAAAAAAAAAAAAATAAAAAATAGAAATGTTTCAAATGTGAATGAATGTGAAGTTTCACTGAAGTGAAACCTAGACTGAACAATGACGTGTATAATTATTTTTTGTAAATATTGAAAATCTTTTAGCCATTCTGGCAAAGAATTTTAAAAGGTATTTTTCGTTGACAGCAAGTTGGTAGTAAGTTACAAATGGGTAAAGGATACATTTCAAATAACTCGCAAAGGTCTCTTAATTGCCGAAAAAGAAATCTTCAGAGTCCTCATCACAAGTGGCGAAATCAAAAGACAATTTAGGAATTAATCATTCTTTTTAATTTTCAACAAGGATGGATGAGTTTTCTGCACTGAAAATAAGAGTGCTTCAATATTATTACCATTTTCAATATCCTAAATATGGGAAACAGAATTTCTGCAACGGCTGCTTTGAAGACAAACTATAGATCTCAGCTTAATATAGAAAAAATGAAATTGTCTATTTCTAACATTAAATATTCCTTCGAAAAATTTTGGTTTTGATAGGCGGGCCCAAGGAATAATTATTAAACTTGTTTTTATTTTAGTATTGATAAATTAATTATTAATTACATTGTGCAGTACTGATATAATCCTATTAAAGTGTAAATATATATTTTGTTTTTTATTATGCATTTTATTTTGCTTTCTTTTCAGTAAATTAATCATTTTTAAAAATTTTTTTCTTTATATGCTGACGCCCTCCCATCCCTGTGGGGAGGGTCCCACAGGTTGAGAAATGCTGTCATATATAATTAATTACAAAAAGATTAATTAAATAAAAATAAACATTTTTTAAAATTATTTACGGGAATTTTCACAACATTTATATATAATGGTACATGTTTACTTTACGAAAATAATATAACTTTAAAAACTATTAAGAATAAAAATATTTTCATTTATTTGTATTAAAACAAACACATGTATGTTATACACATATTATAGTATAAAAGCCGAATACAAAAGCAAAGTAAATGAAATTAAATCTTCAAAAATAATCAAACTAAATTGGTAAATCATCTAAAACATTTATGTAGCGACATGTGTTCTAATGCATGATTAACTAGTCAAGTCAGTGAAGATTGTAACAAAGTGTCTAATATCAATTTGTTCTATTTGGTGAGTGTTTACCAGATTCTCCATTCAATACACAAATATAGTCAATTATTTCTAAAAGTCAACTTAGAAGACTTTATTACTGAAAGTCAACCCAGAATACATTATTTCTCTTCCATATGAGGAATAACGGTGATCTATCACAGACGTTTTTTTTCAATAAAATCATACCGGTAGGCTTTTATGTGTTAATACAGAAGTAATATTAAAAACCTGAAAAGAAAGATTAAATTTTGCTGAAGAAGATTTAAAATGCAATGTTTCGAACAATTATTCGCTTTTAAATTTAATGTAGTTGCTTTTAGTGAATGAAAGCGACACAAGCGAATGACAAATTTTAATATTAGCAAATTGTCTCACATCAATTTGGGCTGCTTGGTGAATGTTTGCCAGATTCTCCATTCAATGCACAAATACCAGACAATTGTTTCTTAAAATCAATCCAAAAGAAATTATTTGTCTCCATATGAGCAATAACGGTGACCTATTACAGAGTTTCCCATAATAAAATCATATCAGTACGTTTTTATTTGCTAAGACTGAAGGTTTCTTTTCTTTCTAATGCAGCTAGCAGCTTGGTCTTGATGCCTTAAGGTAAGCGTTGCACAGATGTTACTCACTTTGCATTACCTAGGGGGCGCGTGTAACTTGAAGATAAGCCACGGACGCGGAGTAACAATGCCCCCGCAGCTCTCTACGATCATGTTAGACCGGGACCCACGGTTTAAAGTGGATTCCGAAAACTACAACATCCATGGCACCGACGGGACTCGAACCCGAAACCTGTGGTACCAAGCGCCAGAGCGCTAGCCACTCGGCCATCCAGGCCCTGCTAACACTGAAGTAAGTTGTTACATATTTCATATTGTTACATATTATTATCTGAAGATAATACAGATAAAAAAGATCTGTATTAAAAAATGAAATGCTTTATACGATTATTCGCTGTTAAATTTAATGAATGACAGCATTAATGGCAAATGATAATATTACTAATTTTAATTATAATATTAACTCATTAATTAATATTCATCATTAATTTTAATATTAACTTATTCAATTAACGTATGTGGCTATTAAAAAATCCATTGCTGTAGACATGTGATGATGTATTGGTAATCAATTTAATTATATATCTAATGATTTACATCTTTATTCTCAAGAAATGTTAAAGGGATTATCAGCTCTGTAAATTTGTCTAGATATCTTAGAAAGTTGAGATTGACACAAAATAGCTCTTTTACTAAAATTGCATTTTAAATATTCACACTTGGGTATTCAAGAGGGAAATGAGTGTACTTTAAACATTAAATGATAATTAGAAATTCTTTGAAATCCCTTAGGTGGAATTGCATATTTGATTTCAGGGCAAATTAATAATGGATGTTTTTGATTTCTTTAATAAGATGATTAATTACAAAATGTTCTTCATATGATCCATATACATTTTACAGATATATAATTAATATATAGTCAACATTAAAACTCATAAATAATAAAATAAAGCTATTTTAAATGCAAAAGCAAGCATGCATCAAATTTTTTACTTATGGGTTATTGGAAGGAAAAAAACATGAAAATTTTTTTGATATAAATAATTAATAGCATTATTAATTAATTTGCCAAATTAATTAAATTCAGATGCTTTCTTTGCAATACTAATAAAATTTCTTATTTACTTTACCAAATTACTTTCTCGTATTAGATAAAAGGTGTGGTTGCTAGTGAAATTAATTACCAAAGGAAAGAAATTCCAACTAATCGATTAAAATACACCAAATATAGTGTTAAAAAAACTAAATGAAAGAAAAAAAATCACATTACTCTAATTATAGAATCGGAACAAAAGAAACATAAACAAAAAAAATCTAAACAATCGAAAACCTTCATTTAGTCTGTAGAATCCTGAATATTTCATGTAAATCTAATTACTTTAGAATCCTGAATATTTCATGTAAATCTAATTACTTTGGTATGTTTATTATTAATGTTTTAAGATATACAAAAATCATCAAAATTATGAAGATCTTTATCATTATTAAAACTATAAGATAAATATTTAATGTTAGACAACATGGTGATATGAGTGTTTGCAAAGATTAAAGATTATATATATATGTCCCCATAGGGATCTAAATAAGGCATACAATTGGTCTTATGAAGAAGTGAGCTACTAGCTATAATTCCGTTGGCCAACTACATAGTTCAGTCACATTAATGTGACCATTTGTAGAAAGCCAGAATAACCACCTTCGGCAGAGCACCGCTTCAGCGAGACTGCAGGAAGAGCGTCAATTAGGTTTCTGAAGGTCTTCACTGGGATGTTGAGCCATGACGACTCCAGTGCTGTGGCCAGCTACACTAGATTACGCGGTTGAGGATCCACGGCGGCAACAACCCGATCGAGGTGGTCCCACAGACATCTCGATTATTTAAATCCGGTGAGTTTGCTGGCCAGGGGAGTATAGTAAACTCATCCTGGTGCTGTATATTACATTAAAAAACATTTGAGTAGTAAGATAATTTAACCAGTTAGTTATTTTAAAATTTCTTCAGAAGGATATCTCCCATACACCTCCAGTACAAAACAACATTTTATTCTTCGTTGTAAAATATTTTTGGACTACAAGCAATACAGCTGTCGATTTTATGAGACATACATCTGGTATTTATGCCATCAAGAACAAAACCAGCATGAAACGGGCCAACTTTTGAGGATGCTTAGAATTAGAATTTCGTTCTATGAAAATATATATTTACTAGTATTAAGTTAAATAAATGTATTATATACAATTTTACTGGTTACTCTATATAATATATTTGTTGTTCGCAGACTATTGTGCCCAAAAATATCAGTTTTTATTTTTCAGAAGCTCTTTATTTATACTTCCAAATTTATTTCATCGCCTTCAAAGTAATCCCATCCGGGCACAATGCACTCCTGCCAACATTTTTTCCAATCCTCAATGCATGCTGCTAAAAAGTCATTGGCCGGAATGGCTTTCAAAGGGCGCGCCGTTGTATCTCTTCAATCGACTCAAAACGGTGTCCCCGGTGCTAAATCAGGGGAATACGGTGGTTGTGGAACGATATGGGTTTCAATTTTTGGCGAAAAAGTCACGAAGAATCAATGCAGTGTGAGCTGGCGTATTATTGTGATGCAAAAACCAAGAGTTGTCTTTCCATAAATGTGGTCTCTTTATGCGAATAGCTTCACGCAAACGACGCATAGCACTCAAATATTCCTTGTGGACAGTTTGGCTAGACGGAAGGAATTCATAATGCCCCCACACCATGGTAATCGTAGAAAACAGTCAACATGACCTTGATTTTTGAGAGACTTGGGCGTCTCTTTTTCGGTCTAGCTTTACCTTGTCACGATATTCGCTCGATTAATCGTTAGTTTCCGGGTCGTAACCATAAATCCAAGTACACTCATGTCCATAAATTAAATGGATAACCAGAATCACACAGAAATTGAACTTTAAAATAAAAATTTCACCAGTAGAATTATCACACACATCTTGAAGAAGAATATGAAAATTACAGGAAACCACCAGATGGCGCGGGATAGTACGTCACAATGACGAGAGTGTAAGAGAGGGGTATATAAGGAATGGTGGCAAAGAAAAAATTGTTCACAAGCGCTTTAAAGCCTTTCAGTGCAATAACCGCATAGTTATGGGCACAAATGAAGCATTTGGATGATTTTTTAAGTGGTAGAATTATCGGATGACTGGAATGTGGACGTACCCAGCTGAAAGTATCCGAGGAACTTGAATCGTCCAGAGTGTCATCTCCAGGCTTTGGCAACGATTCCAAGATGATGGTAATGTGAGTAGATGTTACAGCACAGGTCGCCCCTGAGTTACAACGCCGAATGAGGACCGGTATTTAAAAGTTACTGCCAAAAAAGAAATAGACGGAGCACAGCATCAGACCTGTCTCGTCAGCTCTCTTCAGCTACCGGTACGACAGTTTCCAAGGCAGACCGTGTACAGACGCTTAGGGCACATTGGTCTATATGTTCGTAGGCCTGTCAGATGTGTTCCACTTACCGCAACTCACTGTCGCCTGCGATTAACCTGGAGTAGAGAGCATGCATTGTGGACACCGCAACAGTGGTCTGATGTGATATTTTCCGACGAGTCAGGTTTAGTTTTGCAGTCTGATTCGCCGGACTTTCATATGGAGAGCGCCAGGTACCGTTACCACCAAGAGAACGCCATTGAACGACACCGTTACGGTGGTTCAGGATGGCTCGTTTGGGGCGGAATTATTCTTGGTTCCATAACTGACTTGCATGTTCAGAGTGTGTAACGATGACAGGCCACATCTATACATATAGCTTCATCACATATAGCATCTTTTTTGCTCTTTACTGTTTGTTTAATAAATAGATTTTACAAATAAGTCAAATTTGTTTTGCTTCTGTCTCTTTCTTTGCCTGAACTTCTGTTATCTGTGTTTATGGACATAGGTGTATCCATATCAGTTGATGCATTTCAACTTGTCCTGATGATTGGAAGAAAACATTGTTTCACACAGTTCAACGCTACCAAAATGATCTTTTTCAAAATTCGTGTTTTCGGTACTAATCGAGATTTGATCGTGTTTGAGGCCCAAAATATCTTTTAAGGAAATTGAATTTTCCGCACGATCCATTTGAGATTCCAACATCATCAGCAGGTATCTAATTGTAAATCGACGGTTTAACTACCAAATGTTTAATTGTTTGAATGTGAGCTGCATCGGATGAGGTTGATGGTCGAACAGAGTGCTCTTTATTTTCAACGCGTTCTCTGTCTTCTTTGAACTGTTTGTACCACTTGTAAACATTTCTCAGAAACAGTTTTCTCTCGAATGTCGTCTGCTACATTCTATACGTTTCCACACACAGTATTCATTCCGCAAACAAGATTTAATGCAATTCTTTGCTCGAATTAATTCAAAAATCGCCGGAATAATTTTTAACGTCTCACAAAAGCGAGGCGTAACTCAAGCACTAATGAATATTTTGACGTGAAATTTCACACAGATGTCAAGGAACATTGCCAACAATTTAAAAAAGAAAAAAAATTAAATTCCATATGCCCGGGAAATTAAAATTGAAAATTGTTTTTACTTTTTGGTCACGCCACGTACAGTAATAGACTTGTCATAGTACTTCCGTAGAGAAGCTTGTAAGCAAAAGCTGGTTAAGGTGAAAAAAACTCGACAAATGTGTTGTTAGACGGATAAAAAAAATGCAACGCTTGCAGAATTGCATACCATGAGAATTCAGCAAATAAATGGTTCCTTTTTGAACAGTATTATTACTTGCGATGAAAAATGGATATTATATGAAAATTGCAAACGCTCAATAAAATGTTTATCATATGGCTAAACATGCACAGAACAAACTTACACCCATTGAACCAATGATGACAATTTTGTGGAATCAAGAGGAGCTACACATTACAGCTTCCTAGGGCAATAACCAAAACAAAAATAGAGCTCAAACATTTCAACATTGTTCTTGATTTTTTTGCTTCAAAATGGTATTTTGAGTCGAAGTTGTTTTTTTCATTTTATTGAATCAACATTAATCAGATGAGAAGAAAATGCATTAGCTACTATGACCAATAACAGACTTTTCACAGCATGC